>JAOXJP010227886.1:0-11222 GCA_025762735.1 Platanus orientalis | reverse complement strand
GTTTTATGTAGATTTTCTTCCAACATAGTGAAACCTCTGTGCCTTCATGGTTTTCCCTAATTTGGGGTTTTCCATGTAAATTGCATGTTCCTGTGGTATTCCCGTTTGATTGTGTTTTTTTATATATTAATATTGCATCCCAAGATCATGGATTTGGTAAATCCCAACAGCCAAGTAGGATTGAACCAAGACCTCTCTCTTTGAGAGTGACAACCTTATTTCCTGAAGTAAATGAATAGCTCAATGAAACTAAGAATTTCTAGCAATATTTATTCTCATCATAACATGTTCTAGAATAGTATAGATGATTCAAATGTTAAACCTAATTGAGAGAGACTCCTAACAACCTACAGAGAGAGTGATTTTATACATCACATGTATAAGATTTTAACATCTCCCCCTCAATTTGAAGTTGGGGTATAACTTTTAGCTTGTCACATAAGTGTTAAAACTGTTGATGAGAGAGGTTTGGTGAAGACATCAGCTGGTTGATCAAGAGTGGATATATGATGAACTAAGAGTTTGTTGCTAAGTACTTTTTCATGTCTAAAATGATAGTCAATATCTATGTGTTTCATCCTGGCATGGAACACATGATTTAATTCCAAGAAGATTGCATTGACATCATCTCACCAAATAATAGATGTTCAGGATAGAGGAACCTTGAGTTTATGAAAGACCATACATAACCAATAAATCTTTGCAGCTATAGTGGCAAGGGATCGATACTCTGATTTAATGGAAGAGAGGGTGACAATATGTTGTTTCTTGGTGCACCAAATAAGAGGACTTGGACCAAGAAAAATACAATAGCCGTAAGCAAAGTGATGATAAAGTTTATTTCATGCCCAATTTGCATAAGAAAATGCATAAAGAGAGAGAGAGAGAGAGAGAGAGAGAGAGAGAGAGAGAGAGAGAGAGAGAGAGAGGTTCTGGGATGAACTGAACACCAAAATCTAGAGTACACCCTTGATGTAATGAAGTATGTTCTTCACAATCTGAAAATGATACTATAGTGGGGAGTATATATGTTCAGAGACAATATTGACAACAAATGTTCTATTGAACTGGGTGCTAGTTAGATACTGAAGAGCCCCAACTATACTTCAAAGTAATTAAGTGTCAAGAAAAGGAGAATCAGCTTGATCCGAATAAGATTTCGTTGCTTGAGCAGGTGAGACATAAGCTTTGAAAAGCATCATAGCAGCTAGAATTATAATGCTCTTAGAATAGGTGCTTTAAGAAAGAAAGAACCCAGAGGAAGTGATTTTGAAGACAATACCCAAAAATTAATTCAATGAACTAAGCAAGTTCATGTTGAACTGATGATGAAGATCAAGGATAAGCTCCTAAATGTAAGACGAGTCATTTCACGTGATCAAAATATCATCAACATAAACCAAGACAATGATGATGGACTGATCAACATGCTTGATGAACATGTATAGAGGTGTTTGTTCGATAGGTAATAAAACCTTTGGAGAGTAAGGTACTAGAGAAGCATTCATACCAAGCATGAGGTTCTTTCTCCAGATCAAAAATGGCTTCACAAAATGACAAACATGCTGTGGAAGTTGAGGATCAATGAAACCTTGCACCCAATTCATATAAATTTCCTTGACGATGAAGTCATGAATGAACACATTGTGGACATTAAGCCGTTTTATGTATGAAAGAGAGTGTAATGCAAGAGAGAGAATGAGTCAAACAATCAAAATCTTGATGACAGGACTAAATGTATCATCGTAGTTAAGTCCATGTAATTGAAGAAAATCGTAAGATACAAGTCAAGCTTTATAACAAGCAACGTGCCCTTGAGCATCACATTTAATCCAATAGATCCAATAGCAATCCATGAGGTGTTTCTTGAAGGAAAAGGAACAATCTCAAGTGCCTTGCTATTGAAGAGAATTGAATTCAGTAGACATAGCATCATGCTAGTGGGAGGATTTGGAATCCTTTGTAAAAGAAATTGGTTCAAGAATATTTCTGTCAATGGTAATGAGAGAAGCAAAGAGATAGATTCTTTGTTTAGGTTTCTGAATGTTGGCTTTGAGGTGAGTTAGCATGGGATTTTGAGGAACAATAGGAGATGAATTGGAGTAGGAGGGACATGGGAAGGAGAAGAAGAACCAAAGGAGGAATGGAGAGAAGAAGGAGAAAAGCCAACAAAGTCAAAATCACAATATGGGGACTGGGAGGAAGATGAAGACAAATGAGAAGGTGGGGAGGAAAGAGAGGGTGAAAGGAAATCAAAGGAGAAGAAACGTGTGGCAATAGATTGGATGGTGAGGATAAGGAAGGAAAAAACAAAGGTGGGAATCATGAGGAGTGGTGAGAGCAATATTACCTATGTTTTGAATGGAAAGGGTGTGACCGTTTCCAACAACAATCATGTTTGATCCATTGTAGGGTTATGAACTAATAAAGAAGAAAGATTAGGCATGATATGCTTGCTTGCACCAAAGTCTAGGTACCAATTGTTAATATAAAATGTTGTAATTGTCAATTTCATTCCGAAATGTAAATTATATGATGTAAGTAGTGGTTAGTCTTGCTGTCTTACATGTCTATAACTTTACTATACATTGAGTCATGTAAGTCCAAGTCAAAGTCAGGGAGAGCTTTAGAAGGAAAACTCTTCAAGATTGGACGGGGAAGGACCATAGAGACTTGAAGTTATTAAAGTCAAATATGCAAAGACATCTCAAGCTCTAATTCAACACCTTAAGAGCTGACCTTGAGCTTCATAAGTAAAAGGACTATTGAGTGTGGTTGGTAAGTGGTATTCATGGGTTAGACTGAATCAAAGAACATAAATGCCATCTAAATATTTTCCCGTGAACCATAGGTGGAACCCAAAGTGGTTTCCTTGGAAAAAAATACGCTAAAAAGTCAAAATGGCCCTTAAATTTAAACTACCATAAGTTTTGATCCCAATATCTTATTTTAACCCATAAGTATGCCAAACGGCCAACTCGACAAGCTCTACAACTTTAAAATAAGGTAAAATTTTAGAAACAGGAGAATTTAGATCAATTAGGCAGTTTTGGATCGATCAAGCAAAATCCAAAATCTGTAGGCATGTCTCAATATAGATTTAGATCAATCAAAAAGATCTTGATCAATCAAAGCTTCTATTGATCAAGCTATTTTGAATCGATCCAAAGTAGCCTAATTGATTGGAAAGCATATAAAAGGAATTTTTGAACTTTGTAAAAATTCATAACGGCTCTATTTTTTAGCAAGTTGTTTCTCCTCTATAAATAGGGAACAACCCCTAATTGTTAGGACAATGATTCCTATAGGAAAATCCTATGATATTGTGCCATTTATGGGCCAAACATGTATATCTTTGTTAAACTGAGTTCGAAAGACCTTAGTCCTAGTTTTCTAGTAAATTTCATACTAAGGTCATGAGTGGTAGCTTCCCCACATCTTGTAAAAGCTTGTGGAAAGCTTGGGGAGAAAATTTTACATGAAAATCCTTGTATCTCCAAAAGGGGTGGTCACCATAATCAAATCAACCTACAAAGAAGGAAATCCAACAATGGAAGAATTTCCCTAATTCTATCAAAAGTGTAGCCTTCATTGGATCCATTGAAGGAAAATTCACAAGATTTTTCTAGAATCACCAAGTGCGGATTCTCAAGGTGTCTCATTGGATGTGGCACATTCACTGGAGTCACTAAGTGTAGACTTACAAGGCGAGTGGATTCTCACTAAACTTGTAAGTGCCTTGTAAGTATTTTTAGGTTGTTAATTTCCTATAATAGATTAGAAAATCTATTAATAAAATTAACTAGCTTGGGGAAGAGCTTTTGATAGTTGATGTAAGCACCGGAGGGTCGAATCACTATAAATTATGGTGTTACTTGTGCATGGTATTACATACTCGCGTATGGTTTTATTGTGTATGTTTTAGAAGGTCGCACCTACTCTTAAGTTGATTCTTGCTATTCAATTCATATTATTTAATCCGCTGCATGATATTTTAGGTTAGAATCTTATGTGAAATTAAGTTGAAAAGAAGATTGGACTAAATATATTAAAATTGGGTTAGATCCTATGCACCCCCTATAGGATCACATTTGGATATTGAACTTAGCAATTTTAATTGGTATCAGAGTAGGTTTCTCTGATAGGGTTTAACATCTTGAGCAAAAAGACCTTGTAGTTATCCATTATGGCCGAATCTATATCCACTGTTAGATCTATCATATTTTGATGTATCTAACTATGCCCATTAGAAGGCATGGATGCATATCTTCCTTAAAGCACAAGATATATAGCTATTTGGGACTCTATAGTTTCGGGATGGACTACTCCTATAGAGAAGGATAGTAGCAAGTGCATTTTTAGTCAAAAGAATGCCTCTAATGAAAATTATAATATTATAATATGTGCAGTTAATGGAGACGAATTTAGATGGATATGTAATTTAGAAACCACCAAGGAAGCATGAGATCTCTTAGAGAAAACCAATGAGAGAACTAGCATTGTGAAGCAATCTAAGCTTCAAATCTTGGCCACTAGGTTTGAGACTATTAAAATGGAGGAGAAAGATTATTTTATAGAATTCTATCCCCAATTCTTAGATATAATCAACTCAATGAGAGGACTTAGTGAGGAGGTGTTTGACTCTAAGGTAGTAAGAAAAATTCTAAGATCTCTCCCTAAGAGATTCTATCCAAAGGTGATAGCCATAGAAGAAAGAAAAGAAATAGAAAGAATTAAAGTAGAAGAACTGGTAGGCTCCCTTCAAACCTTTGAGCTAAAACTAGAACCAACTAGAGCAACTTAGCTCTTAAATCAAATAATGAAAATCTAGCAATGAGAAAGATTTAGATAAGGAATTTTCACTTGTTTCTAGAAAATTCAAAAAATTGCTTACAGAAAATATGTGGAAGAAGTCTTATTTAAATAAAAGAATAAGTAAAAATTTAAGAGGAAAGAAGAAAACTAGAGACGAAATCCAATGTTATGAATGTATGGGATTTGGTCACGTGGAGGCTGACTGATTCAATAAGAAAAAAAATTCTAAAATTTAAACAAATCCATGATGGTTACATGGGATGACGATTTTGATGAAACAAAAGATGAGTCATCAAGCAGTGAAGATGAATCTTCACATGTTGTTAGAGCACTTACTAACATCAATGAACTATCAATTAATTTTGAGAAAGATTCAACCAATGATGAATAAGATAGTGAGGAAGAGGATGTTGAAGACATCCAAGAAGCCTTTGATAAACTTTACGTGGAAAGCTCAGAAGTAGATAAGGCAAACACTAAGCTCAAAAAGGATAACAAGGTATTAAGAGAAAAATCCAGTCTTTTTGAGACAAGGCTAAATGAATTAAGTCAAAGCCTTCTTAAGGACTTAGATGAAAATGAGCTTTCAAAGTCAAATGCTCTTTAGAAGAAAATTAGAAGTTAAAGAACAAGTCAAACTCTTTAAAAAGAATTACATATTTGAAGTAAATAGAAAAGTCTCTAAAGAAGTAAAAGAGAAAAGTAGCTAGTTGAATCAAATGGAAAGCTTCAAAGAAAAGTTCATGAACTAGAAAGTAAGATGTTAACCTTAGAGTAACAAAACAACAAATCCCTCAAATTAATTGTTCAAGGGGATGATAAGTTTGAAAAGATGTTAAACATGGGGAAATGATATGGTGACATGACGGGTCTTGATTATGGATAAAAATCCTCAAAGTCATATTAGATCCCTAGGGGAAAACCTATTTCCAGTCCTAAGAGTACCGTTGTAAAAGGTAAGACTCCAACTCAAAAAGGAAAATGAAAGGTTGTATAAAATACAACCAAATTTTATGCCTTAAGTTCCAATGAACACATAGTCACATGTTACTGTTGTGTGATAAGAGGACATGAAACTGGAATGCCAAAAGAGATTGTATGATTGGAGACAATCTTCAATTTCTAGAAAGAAAGTGCAAGACAGAAAAACAAAAGAGATTAAAGAAAAGAAATTTTCTTTTCAAACGCAAATTTGGATGAGGGAAAATGATCTTGAAAGTTTTAGGCATTGATTAGTTGCACATTTTCTATTTACTCAAATAGTTTTTGATGTAAAATGTTTTGCATCAATTGGTTTTAATTGACATACATATGATTTTTAACTAGTGTTAATTGCTATATCTCTTGAATGGAATCCTTTATCTTATGCATATTATTTGTTTGGCATACATATACACTAAGGGGGAGAAAATATAAAATATTGAAAGGGATACTACCCTAGGGGGAGTGACATGAGAAAGGGGGAGAAATGGCGATTTGAATTTAAAAAATGCTTGATCTTATAGTAATACATATTTTGTTTTTCCATTGAACTAAAATAATCCTAGCTATGTCATACTCATTTAAAAGAGTGTTTGCAGTTGTTATGACTACCTATGTAGAAATTGCTCTCTTTTTTTCAAATACCAGTTCATTTTGAGTTTTGCACATGGAGAACAGTACTCGCACACATAGCCTGAATGTGGAATGATCTGCTAAGTTGTGAAGCCAATCATCAACCCAATCTTTAAGAGACTTTCAATATTCCTAGACATGAAGGCCCAAAAGCAAGCCGAAGCACACAACTAGATCCAGGTTACATTCAAGGAATAAATGATCTTACTCTTTATTTCCATGTAGCATATTGGAGAGGAGGGATACCCTGTGGCGATACTTTGACATGGTAATATGCAATGGTAGTGCATTATCGAGACAAGGCCAAATAATCATGATTTGGGAGTAAAAAGGATGTATAGGGTTAAAACCATAAAAAAGTCTTCAAATTAAAAAGTAGGTACCTAAAAAGAGGCACTAAATTCAAACGAAAAAAATCACGTGTTATCCTCTGGTGTAGGGACACAGGGGAATAAATAAATTTGGGAGTAAGGATTTGCTCCCTTATATAAATTGCTACATTGTGTCTTTTTGAAACATACTTTTGTTTAGATGGTAATAAAAAATAATTTAATTTATCATTGCTACATGGGATTGGTGAAGGTAGTCTATTGAAACTGAATGTTTAAAACTTTTTTTTTTTTTTTATAAGGTTTAAAACTATTTTAACGATACTCTATTTTAACATTTTCAAATAGTTTATGTTTTCAAAATTTGGGTTTTTCCCTTTGTAATGTTTAATCCCACATCGGTCAAGAATATAATTGTTTTGAGAATATAAGTTAAGACACTCCCCTACCTCTTGTGTTTTGATCAGAGAACTCTCTCCCATGTGACAATGGCGTTCCTTGCTCACACGCACGCGCACACACACACACACACACACACACACGTTCGCGTGCATGAGCTTGTGATTGGGCCTAAGCGTGGGTGCGGGCTAGGTCTTGGGCGCTTTAGGTGCACTTTTCACTTCGCACTTCACACGTGCACATTGCCATGGAGTCATAAGATTCCTTTCCAATACTCTAGATGAGTTCTCACCAAATCTAGGTTAGCTACGATTGATAGGTCCGTTACAGGATTGCATTTGTGACTGAACCTATGACGGGTTGGTTCATGATTGGTGATGCTAAGTGGTTCATGAATGAACCAAGGTCAAGCTAGGGTGATTCACAACTAAGAAACATTGGGCTGGTTCATGACTAACAAGTCTACTTTGGAGTGGGATTCACGATTGGACCCTAATTATTTTGTGACTAGGGCCTGTTGAGTCATGACTAAACATAATTTGTAAATGGGTTAAGTTGCGGTCTACTTTGGAGTGGGATTCACGATTGGACCCTAATGATTTTGTGACTAGGGCCTGTTGAGTCATGACTAAACATAATTTGTAAATGGGTTAAGTTGCGGATGGGATGGGCTTAGTCATGAATGAGCCAAAAATATCATGAGGCTTGTAATACAAGTTAAATAGTACAAGTCCCATCAACTCGTCTTAGGCAAGGCCCAAGACATGAATGGT
Organism: Platanus orientalis; assembly: GCA_025762735.1. Lineage (NCBI taxonomy): Eukaryota > Viridiplantae > Streptophyta > Magnoliopsida > Proteales > Platanaceae > Platanus > Platanus orientalis. The sequence continues at coordinate 3,292 of JAOXJP010227886.1, read as the reverse complement.
TTTGGTGAGATGGGATTGGATTCCATCATCTGTATTAATCATGTAAAATGGATTAGAAACCCACTTTGGCTAAGTGTTATGAATTGGTCTAAAAAACGAAGAGAAAATCTAAGAACATAGAAGAGAAGGAGAAGGAGAAAGGAAGCCATTAAAAGAGGCATCTCTCTACTCTATTGTTTTTTTTTTCTTTCTTTTTGGATGTGTGTTATAGGATACTAAACTCATTAGAACCCTTGGATAAACAGCTCACTTGGGGAGTTTTGCTTTGCATTCTTAGGTTAAAAAAACCACCTCAATCCAAGTTTGTTCTTGTAGGAGAACCTCCACTTGGTTGAAGGTGTTACATTTGTCTTATGACTCAGTTTACATATATGTTAAACAACTTGATGAGTGAGATTTTACCAAAATTTTGAATAGTGTTTCATGCATGTTGTGAATACAGAACTCTAAAGGCAATAAGTTTCTATGGGAAGTATCATACGTCTCTACTGGGTAGTGTAAGCCCTTTGAGAGACAAGGAGTTGAATCCAAATTTGATTGTATCCTAGAGGTAGCTTGGCATGCTCCCTTGCAAAGTGGGAGGCCTTGGCTAGCTTCAAGAAATGTGATAACGACACCTCCTTGACTCAATCCACTTGATTTTGATTGTATTAAGTTGAAATATATGATTTTAAAGATTGCACTTTTATGCGGAATTATTGGATTGCCAAATCCAACACTTAGGACACTTTATTTATACTTGGTATCAGTGTGGGTAATCCCTAAACCCCACAAATATCGATTGCTCTAAGCTTTGACAAAGGGATTCAGCTCGTATCGGATGTTACAAATCCCACCAACAACTCTTCCTCCATGTTTCCCATCATAGTAGCTAGGAAGTTAACTGTTGCATCATTTAGGCACTTCTTACAATTAATGCTAGAGAGGTCCCTAGTGCACTGGGTCAGACCATACAGTTTCTCTAATTCACCAAGCTCAAATTCTCCACTAGAGAACATCACCAGACTATGATAAGCTTCGTTAGCCAGGCGGTCTATTAGTTCCTTTGTTTTCTGATTGAACAATGCAGGATCACTTACCCTTCTCATGCTCCACGAGAAGAACTTGTATTTACTATCGATATTGCCAAAGAACTCCACATTTGAGTATTTTAATAGACAGTAATTGTACCATATGATTGCTTCTTTGTTATTGGGACAATGTTAGTCTGTGCTGGAGATGTCACCTTGGCATATATAGAGCAAGCCCATTTATTATGTCTAGAGCTTATCCCACTGATTCAAGTCCAAAGCCCGTGGAGGGAATAAGGAAGAGAGAATCCATCAACTTAAACTAGTCTCAAAAGGGCCGTTGGATGTGTAGTTCCTGGACTTTGAATAGAAATGAGAAAGAGGGTTGTCACCAATGAAACTTTGGAAAAGAAGAGTGAAGGATAACAGTTAGAGAGGGATGTATTTTAGGAAATCATTTGGGGAATTATGAGAGAGGGGTTTTCGGATTGGTCTTTCTATAGGGATTACTCCCTAAAATATGGAAACACTACAAGAAAATGTGCTTTTAGCTGCAACCTTTTTTGCATCAACTTTTAAGTTGATGCTAAAAGTCATATTTAAGTTGACTCAAAAAATTAAAACTAAATTTTAAAATTTATAATAATGTTTTTTGCATCTACTTTAAGATTGATGCAAAAAGTTATAAATTATTTATATAAATTATAAATGATGTTTCTATGTCAAACTTTTAAGTTGATGCAAAACAAATTTAAATAATTTCAAAATTTTATAAATAATGTTTTTGCATCAACTTCTAGGTTGATGCCAAAAAATAATAAATATTTATATAAATTTTAAGTATTTTTTTTACGTTAAACTTCCAAGTTTATGCAAAAAAATTTTAAATAATTTTTAAATAATGTTTTTTGGGTCACCTTATAGGTTGATGGAAAAAATATTATAAATTATTTTGAGGGTCCATTGTCATTTTAGATTTATATTCAATAGTTACAATTTATAAGTTATGTATTTTGCTTATATACAATTGTTACGATTTATAATAATTTTATTTTTTCTTATAAACAATAGTTACAATTTATAACACTAACATAGAAAGATCCAATGGGTGTTTAGGTAAATGTACATAGGTTTAGTGTTAGTGTTGATTTACCAAAATAACCTTGATGAATCATTATGTCTTAATGACCAAATTAGCGTTCGAATCATAAACCTTATTTCATCCCTCTGCCCTCTTTGAAGACAAAAGAATTGTCATCGAAGAACCCTACTCTCTCTCTCCCTTCTTCAGCAGAGAGTTTGTAGATTAGCTCCACCTTCGGCAGAGATTTTGAAACCTTAGCTCCACCTAGTTTTATCTTCTTGATCTTCTTATAATTTCAAACCCTAAATTTCTTTGGAGGATTTTGAGTTGGGGTTTGAGAGTGAATAGAGGATTTGGGATTGAGAGCTCCATACAATATTTTTTCAGAAGATTTGCAGAGAATATCGTGGAAGAGAACATTTTTGCACAATGTTAGCTTCTCCATTTGTCTCTCCACAGTGTTGCTTAACTAAACAGAAGGATCCATGTCCAAGAGCAACCTTTCTAGTTTTCTCTACGCATCAATGTTGTCCCCTACCTTTTTTTTCTAGAACACCACACAACCTCAATTTCTCTCATTTGCTGGAGGTAAGCAAAGAGGTTTTTCTAGTTTTATTTTCATTTGCAATCTATCATGGAAGTAAATAAACTTGTAAAAATAGTGGAGGCACTTTGTGCTGTCCCCTGCTTTTTTGATTACACAAACACCTCCTCGATTCCTCTCCTTCGCTGAAGGTAATCAAGAGAGATCTTCTTGTTTTAATTTTGTTTTTCAATTCATCATAGTTGAATCAAAATTTCAATTTCTTTGTAAATTTTTGTGCAAGTTTTGTGATTAATTTATTTCGTTTGAATTCTTGTGAAATTTGTTTGATTATCACAGTGGTTCTATTACTTGTAGAACAATATTTTTCTAGTGTTTCTTAGAGATCCATCTAGGATTCTATGTACATACTTTGATGTTTGTTTGATGGATTCCGATTTATGACCCATGTTGGCTTCATCACATTTACGCTTGTTTTAAATTGCAATCAATTTAGAATTAGCTTTGTATCTTTTGATTTTATACAGTGAAGAAATTCCTCAAAATAATTGGCTTTTACTTTTATAAGTTGATTTACTTCCATGAATTTATTTATCTCACATGTATGCATCTAGGGTTTTTTTTTTTTTTTTTTTTGGGGGGGGTTATAATCCG
>JAOXJP010227885.1:0-25202 GCA_025762735.1 Platanus orientalis | reverse complement strand
AGTGACAGCTGAGGAAGGTTACACAGGGGCTCAATAGGGTCTGGGACAAGATAACAAACTGGATGTACAGATCTTCAATTGAACCACTACAGCAGGGATGTAGAATTCACTTTTGGCTTCAGGTTAGGTTTATAACAGTGTGATTATCAAGGTTATAACAGAAGGGAATCAGAATCAGGTCTAATATGTGACTTTATGGAACTGATCTGCAGAGAATTCTGAGGCAATCATAGGCTTAATAAGATCCTAGAACAGATAACTTTGACAGGGTTTTGAGTTGAAGATCAGGGACTAGTGTGGTACTGATATGGGCTATTAAGACTGCAGATCCAGAATATGGTTAACAAGATAACAGGCAGGGCTGCCGAGAGGCACATAAAATTAAGGATGTAATGCTCAGGTCCAAAACAGTCGGGGATAATCAAAGTCAAGGTGTTGCAGGTACAATAGGACTTAATTTCAGAGTTTGGAATCAAAACACAGTAAAACATTGATGAATAGAAGCAATAGGAGGTACATGTCTTGGGTTTGGGTTATTTGATGAAAAACCCAGTTAGCAAATAAGAGAATAAAAGAAAGAAGTGGAAAAGGAAGAAAGAAGAAGAAGAGGAACAAGATGATAAGTGTATCTGTCAGAAATCACCAACTCACAACTTGGAAATTACCAAGTCAAGCCTTAGGCACCTCAAAGCACTAAATCACACAAGGTAGAACACCATATGGGTATACAGCAGTCGAGTAGGGGTTAAAGTAGTTCCAAGAGGATCACATATGGAATGCAAAGGCTGTCCAGACCATTTGAGTGTGGACCGCAAAATACCAATGGAATTAAAGTAGGGTTATCTAGTCTCACAGTAAGCTCTCGGGTGGGAATTTTAGAGGCTCATAACCTGATAAAACAGCTAGGTTATGTAGGGATTCTTGGCTCAGGTCACAGGGTAAAACACCAGCTTGTTAGTGTTTGGCTTAAGAGGCTATAACAGGGTAAATATCAGGGCTAACACAGGCTGTCTGTGTACTGATTCTATGGGAAGCTGGGCTGAAAATCAGAGGTTATAACAATGGTATAGGCTGACCCAGGGACAGTTGTGTAGCTTTCAGATAATGAGTAGCAGGGTATAGACAGATCAATGGTTGAATAAGGACTGAGACAGAATGTGTAGCAAGGCTTAAAGGGTCTGCTATAAAAGCAATCATGGAATTAAAATAGAAGTCTGCTGCATTGTATGAGGGTTCTGGGTAATCGTAGGTAGGATTATACGTCAGAGAACCAGTATGAAGTGAGTTTATGGGGATGCCACAAGTCAACAACGAGATTTTGTGATTAAAACTGGAAAAACAACAGAAAGATTTATACTCCAAACTGCTGCAAGCCCTGGGAAGGCTATTGAATATTCTTTAATGGAGAAATTTCAAAGAACAGCAGAGGATCAATTAGAAGAAAACAAAAAATAGAAGAAGAACAAAGGGGTGCTCTGTATACCAATATGTGTCATTTTGATGTGAGGGCTCAAAGTGTTCCATCAGGGAAGACGAAGAAGGAGGTTCGGATCAAAAGCTCTAAAGATGGCCCTGTTCTTAGGGATGCTCAAAGGTGGAACAAGGGTATTTCTTTCAGGGAGCCGTTGACTTGAAACGATCAGATACCAAAGCTCAAGGACGTGCTTGGGAAGGGAAAAGGGGTTGAAATGCAAATGGAAACCGGGGATTCTCAATCAGAGGAGGAAGGGGGGGCTTTCGTACGAGGTAAGTGATTACTCTAGTTGGACGACTTTAGAAGGAGAGTGGGAGCTGGAGCCAAATGAAGGATGGCCTGGTCAAGCTAACTGGTCGGAAGGTTTGGCGGATGTCGATACAGATCGCATGGACTTCGGATCACAGTTTGATGGTAAAAGACAGGACCAGATGGTGGGGCAAAGATTTGCTGCATCCAAGACCTAGGGAGAAAGGACGTCAAAGACTAGGACCAATGAAGAGTCGATTGATCCTAACATTGAAGATGACATATTGTTGGCAGCTCGTGGTGGGAAAGGAGGGGAAATTGTTTCGGCTGATGAAATACCCATCCATACCTCTTCCTCCAGTTCAGGCTTCGGATTGGGTGGTACGAAGAGTGGCGGATCTGCGAAAATGAATTGCGGTGTCGTTCTCCGGCATGGAATTCCGAGTGGTGGAATTATTTGTAGAGATCAAATGTAGGAGGGGTTTAGGAGGGCCCAATCAACACGAGGGGTGTAAGTGGGCTGAACAAGTAGGGAGCTGAAGCCCCTTTTAGATGGTATGTAGTTTGATAAAATTTCGGAGGTGGAGAAGAAATGGATTGAGAGATCGTTTTCGGAAGATGAAGTTCATCTTGCCATTATGAGCATGAAAGGAGATAAATCACTGGGTCCGGATGGGTTTACAATCTCATTCTTTAAAAAATGTTGGGAGATAGTAAATGAGGATCTTTTGAAAGTATTGGATGAATTCTATTATTTGGAGGAATTCTATGATCACCTTAATAATAATTTTATTTCTTTGATCCCAAAGAAGAAATGTGCAAATGAGATGTGGGATTTCCGCCTCATTAGTCTATTGAGTAGTGTCTATAAAATCATATCCAAAATTTTGGCACTCTGCTTGAAAATGGTGATGAAAGGAATTATTTCCCCTCCTCAAGGTACATTTATTGATGGGTAGCAAATTCTTAACGGAGTTCTTATTGTCAATGAATGTATCGAGGATAGGAGATTGTTGGGTAAAAGTGGGATTATTTGTAAATTGGACTTGGAAAAGGTATATGACCATGTGAATTAGGGATTTTTGGACTATCTATTAATGAGGATGGGTTTTGGGACTAAATGACAGAGTTGGATAATGTTTTGCTAATCTTCCTCTACTTACTCTGTGTTGATTAATGGGAGTCCGGTGAGATTTTTTAATGGCTCAAGGGATCTTAAACAGGGTGATCCGTTGTATCTATTCTTGTTTATAATGGTATATGAGGCTCTAAGTAGAATGATCAAAAGAGCAATAATGGGTTATATTGAGGGGTTTTCTGTGGGTTCTGGGAGAGTGACGATCTCCCATCTTCAATTTGCGAGTGATACAATAATCTTTTGCGATGTAGATGTGAGACAAGTCTCATATCTTCGTTGTGTCTTCACATGTTTTGAGGCGGTTTGGGATCTAAAGATCAATTTGGCAAAGAGCGAATTATTTCAAGTGGGGGAAGATTGTGATATTGAAAGTCTAACATGGATCTTAGGTGGTAAAATTGGAAATCTTCCGGCCACCTATCTTGGACTCCCATTGGGGGCAAGTTATAAATCAAAAATCATATGGGAGCCAATAATTTAAAAGATTGCTTCTAGATTAGATTCTTTGAAAGTTCATTTATTATCAAAAGGTGGTCAGTTAACTTTGATTAAAGCCACGTTGGGAGCCATGCCAAATTACTTTTTATCTCTATTCACGATCTCGGCATTGGTGGCCAATAGAATAAAGTTAATGAATAGGAGATTTCTTTGGCATGATGAAGATGAGCATCATAAATATCATTTGGTGGATTAGAATACATGTTGTAAGCCTCTTAGTCTGAGTGGTTTGAGAATTAGGTGAATAAAAATTCATAACAAAGCCCTCTTGGCCAAATGGCTATAGAGATTTGGGTTGGAACATGACAGTCTAAGGAGGCAAGTGGTGGTGACCAGGTTCGGGGAAAAAATGGTTTGGGAATCATGAGAGGTTAGGGGGAGATATAGATGTGGAATCTGGAAATCAATATTGTTTAGGAAAGATAGTTTTTAGAACTGTATCGAATTTGTCTTGGGTTCTGGTGAGAATATCAATTTTTGGAAAGATGTATGGGTTAGGGGTAATCCGCTAATGGTAACCTAACATCTTTCATTGACATTAGATCAACAAGTCTCAGTAGTAAGGTGCCATGATGTGATTAGTAAGATTTGGATGCCTAGATTGAGGAGAGAGCCAAATGATTAGGAGGTTGGAGAACTTCTTAATCTATTGGAAATCTTAGGCAATGTGAATCCCAACAATGAGAGGAGTGATAGGTGGGTATGGAAATTGAATTAGAAGGGACAATTTAGTTCTAAATCATTCTACATCGAGCTATAAAAAATTCTAAGGACTTGGTTTCCCCATAAAAGTATTTGGATTCCGTATATACCATTCAAAGTGTGTTTTTTCATTTGGAGTTGCTACTTAGATAAAATTCTAACTCTTGACCATCTACAAAGTAGAGGTTGACATTTGGCTAAAAGATGCTCTTTATGCATGGCTGAGGAGGAATCGGTCAATCATCTATTTATTCATTGTCTTATGGCGAAAGGAATGTGGTACTTTTTTCTCTCATTTTTAATCCGTAGGGATCTTTCTAATGTATTTTAATGATTTGATTTCAGGATGAGAGGTGTATGGAATTGGTAATTTTTATCAGGAAATTTGGCAAGCTTTACTGGGGGTAATTTGTTGGGGATTATGGAAGAAGAGAAATAACATATTTTTTAAGGGCAAACAACGAAGTTTAGATGAATTGAGAATCCATGTATACAAGCTACTTTTTGAGTGGATGTAGGTGGGTAGGTCATTCAATGAGAATGAGTGGTATGATTTATGGAGTGAGGAATCATAATTATTTGGAGTGTTTTGGGGTATTTGCTAATTTCTAGTAGTTGGTAATCACCTTCTCAATAATGCCTCTCATATGTATGCTTTCGTTTTCTCTTTTTCATATTTATAAAAAAATTATGAGGGGTCTTCCGCTCAACGAAGTAGAGGCAGGAGCAGGGCCAGGGGGAAAAGGCAGAAAGTGTAGGAGATCCTAACCAAATAATTACTCATGAAGATAAGTCTAATTTCTTGGAATGTTAGAGGGCTGTGAGGACGGAGAGAAAGGTCTGTGTGAAAGATATGTGCAGAAGATAGAAAGTGGATTTGATTTCCTTGCAGGAAACTACGTTGGACAGCTTCAATCACCAAGATGTTGTGGACTTATGGGGGAAGAAGAAGATGGAAATATTCTCACAAACCTGCAGTGGGCCTTTCGGGTGGAATCTTAGTAGGGTGGAATAAAGAGTCAATCGAACTCTTGGACATTGAGGTTCAGTGTTTCTTTGTATCGCTTAGGTGTAGATGGATAGAAGACTCCTTCAAATGGATGTTCTCTGGCATTTATGGGCCTCAAGATGCCACTAGCAAGGGGCTATGTGGATTGAGCTATCTCGTGCCATTTTCAGATGGTCCCTTGCTGCCCGAGTGGCGGTTTCAACATGGTTAGTTATCCGCACAAAAAGGCTGGTATGCATACCCTGAACCCTTAAATGGTTGCTTTCTCTAATTTTATAGATTGCAATGGACATGGATGTGTAGCTAGATGGAGCCTGCTTCACCTGGTCCAATAACCAGAACTCCCCGACCAAGAGCCAACTGGACAGATTCTTATAATCCCTAGATTGGGAAAGTCGTTTCGGTGGAATGGTTCAAAGGGATTCACCAAACCCAGGGTCAAACCATATCCTTATCCTACTCAGTCATGAGGAAATGATTGGGGGCCCTACTCCATTTAGATTTGAGGTAATGTGGCTTTCGGTACGTCGTTTGAAAGAGAATATGAGAACTTGGTGGTCTAAGATTCAAGCGTCTAAAATAGTTGGGTACATTCTCGCTCAGAAACTGAAAAGTTTGAAGAACCAGATTAAATAGTGGAACAAGGACGAATTTTGGTGAGTGGAGGCGGAAAAGGCTGAATGCCTAAACCAACTTAAGGAGCTCGAAAAACAGGATCAAGCAAGCCCACTTTCGAAGGAAATGAAGCTGAGAAGAGAAGAACTTCAGAAGAATTATATGGGTTGGTTAAAACTAGAGGAAGCTAGTTGGAGACAGAAAGCAAGAATGGATTGGCTTTGTTTTGGTGATATAAACTCCAAGTTTTTCCACCAGGTGGCAACTACGCGAAAACGAAAAAACTCAATTGCAAGTCTTCGAGTTGGGAACACATTGGTGAATGGTCAACAACAGATTGCCTTAGTGATATCCCAGTTCTACACTGATCTTTTCATGGACCTGGTCCCTAATAGACCAAGATTGGAAGGGCTTATTTTCAATAGTATTTCAGAGGAGAAAGTGATGCAATTGGAAAGACCAGTCACGGAGAAAGAAGTTTTGGATGCTCTGAAGAGCTTATAGGAAGAAAAGACCCTAGGCCCGGATGGTTTCCCCATGAGATTTTTTGCCGAGATGTGGGATATGGTGGGCCCAGAGGTGATGGGTGCAATCATCGAATTTTTTATTTTTTTTTAGAAATGAGACTTGTGTCGCAGCCTCAACTCATATTTCATTTCCCTGATCCCAAATGAGAAAGGAACAAAGGATCTGAACGATTACCAACCCACAAGTCTCATGGGAAGCTTCTACAAGCTACTAAGCAAAATGTTGACATGCCAAATAGAGGATGTAATGGTTGATGTGATCTCTCCTTCCCATTGTGCTTTTGTAAAGAGGAGACAGATGCTTGATTGTTCCATTGTGGCGAATGAATGTATAGACTATCCAATAAATCTGGAATTGTTTGCCAATTTGACATGGGGAAAGCCTATAATCACATTAACTAGGGTTTCATTGATTGGGTTCTCTAGCAGATGGATTTTGGGTCGAAGTGGCATTTTTGGATTAGGACATGCATTTCTATAGCCTCCTACTCAGTTCTTGTAAATGGAACATCTGAAGGTTTCTCTAAAGGTCAACGAAGCCTGAGGTAGGGTGATCGTTATCTCCTTTCCTGTTCAACTTGGTTATGGAAATTTATAGTAGGATGATGATGAGGGCAAAGGAAACAAGTCCGTTTGGATGCCCAGTGGGGCAAAACGGGCTATCTGATCTTTTATTGCAATTTGTCGATGACTCCATCATTTTTTTCCCCTAGCATTGAAGAGGAAGTTCAAAATTTAAGGGCCTTTTTATTGATGTTTAAAGCCATCTCTGGCATTCGAGTTAACTTGCCGAAAAGCAAAATGATGGCGGTGGGGGATGTTCCTAATCTGAGTGGGCTGGTAGATCTTATGGGAGGCGTTGTCTCGTCTTGCCCAGGCACTTATCTTGGTCTTCCCCTGGGGGAAGAATGAAATCAAAGTACATATGGGACCCGATAATTGAAAGATTGGAGCACATATTAGAAAGTTGGAAAGGGAGATATCTCTCCCAAGGGGGTAAATTAACCCTAATCAAATAAGCTCTATCGAACCTACCCATCTACTTCATGTCTCTCTTCCGTGCCCCGGTATCAATGCTTCTTCATATGGAGAGAATTTGAGCAAATTTCCTTTGGGAGTCTAAGGGAAATAGCCACAATTTTCACCTACTTAATAGAAGACAACTCTGTTTGCGTAAAAGGGGGGCATCAGTTTGAGGGGTCTTAAAAGAAATGAATAGGGCTCTTCTAGCAAAATGGTTGTGGAGATATGGTGAAGAGCCTCATGCTTTGTGAAGAAGAGTGATAGCTGCTAAATACCCCGATCATGGCTGAGGATGGAAGACTAAAAAGCCTAATGGTCCTTATGGTTCGGGCTTGTGGAAAGACATTTGCAACGAGATGGAGGAGTTCCAATTATGGACTCGATTCAAAGTTGGGATAGGAAATAAAGTCAAATTTTGGCATGACACATGGTGTGACGCTACACCCCTTGCCCAAGCGTTCCCTGATCTTTACTCTATTGTGATACTAAAAAACGGGCTGGTGAATGATCACATTATTGGGGGTGAAAATCATGTTTCTTGGGATCTTCACCTAAGGCAAGAGGCCAACAATTGGGAAATTCTATCCATATTAGGAATTTTGGTAAGACTAGAGAGGGTAGGCATTAGCATGGGTAGCGATGAGGATAAGAGGATATGGAACCCCAATGAGGACCAAGGTTTTTTTGTACAGTCCTTTTACGACATCATCAGACGATGGGCTAACTACTCCAAGCTGCCATCTACAATGTGGAAGTCTAAGATGCCCAAGAAAAAATGTTTCCTCTTATGGCTTCTTCACTTCAACAAAGCCCTTACATTGGACAATCTTCAAAAGAGAGGTTTTAGCTTTGCAAACCGATGTGTTATGTGTGGTTGCATGGAGGAGTCTACCTCTCACATGTTTATTCACTGCCCCATTCCCAGGAGCATATGGTCGGATGTTTTGCACAGCTTTCACCTATCTTGGGCTATGCTAGAATCCTTGCCCTAGTTGTTCGATGCTTGGTTCAATGGGCATGGGCCAAAAGGGCGCCTATGGGGGAAAATCATTTGGGCTAGCCTACCTCATGTCATTTTTTGGATCGTCGGATTGCCCATGCTCACTAAATTAAAAACAAAGTTTTAGTGCTTCTTTTCTATTGGGTTTCTCATCTTCCTTATTTTCTAGCTGCAAGTTTTTTGATTTTATGTTTGAATGGGATCCCTTAGGCATGTAGCTCATAAGGGCTTGTACTCCTTGTGCTTCCTCTTCCGTTAATAAAATAATTCTCTTTATCGATAAAATAATAATAATAATAATAATAGGAAGAAGATGATAGGTGTACTTGTGAGAAATCACTAATTCATAACTTGGAAATCACCAACCAAGTCAAGCCTTAGGCATCGAGGATTTGAAAAAGAGAAGTTCCACCCATGGAAAACTAGAAACCAACCAAAAATTTTATTAATTCTATCAAAGTACAAAAACGTGCAACCCATACATAGGCTCACAAACTTATGAAAATAACAAGAAATCAACTTAAAAACTCCTAATCTACTACTAGCTTACTTGTTACCTAAAACTTTCTTAAAGTCAAAACTACTAAAATCCTCACATTCTAAAAACAAAAAGTGTCAAAATCAGGTCATTCTAGTGGATTTCGTCCAATGCTCTTTGAGGGCCCAACTTTGGCTGGTTGACTCTCTAAAATTACTAAAATACCATTGATAATAATGCCTTGTTACACAAATACCCAAAAACGAAAATTAAAATGACCCCCATGTCTTAAACTCTAATAACTCAAACCATTAAGTAAAATAGTAAAATAACTATAGAAAACTTCATCATGTGTCTCCATCCTCCATTGCCTTCTTGTGTGTCTTTATGTATGGAGCCCAGCAAGGCCATGTGTGGCCTCCACCTTGCTCCCATGTCCTCATAAGAGTATACTTGTTTTTTATCTATTTTGGTTCTTAGAAGGTTTTAAATCTTGTTTTGCAAAGGTTAATTAATGTTCTACCTTGTTTTTGATTGATTTAGGTTTCTGGAACTGCTATTTTGGAAGGATATGATGTTTTTCGAATGAGTTTTCAAAGGGTTTTTGTTGAAATCTATTTTTAAATGTTGTTTAAAGAATTTATATGAATGAATTATTAAAGTTATGTGTTTAGGTGGGTCAAATCCTCATGTTTTTTGTTTTGCTTCAAAACAATATTATTTGTTAAGATGATTATAGCCTTGTTTTGAAGATTCGATTTGTTCTATATTAATACCTGTCAGTTTCAGTTATGAAATATGTATTTATGTTGAAAGATTATATGTTTTGCTATTTGTTATGTTATGAGACCCATTTGTCATTAAAGATGAAAGTTTGATGGAGTCATCTTCATCAAGTTTAAATAGATACGATTAGGTACCTTTTTTATCAGGTCACATAATTAACGAATTAGTTTGATCCTTGCCACTAGGGGTGACATAGTGGTTTCCTACCATTGGATTGTAGATGAGTCTGTTCTCTATTTCTGTGATACCTGTTATCTCGCTCACAGTATATATGAGAGATTTTTCGTATATAATACAATTACTTGCTATCTAGCTTACAACACGTGTGAGAGATTTTCGATATATGATTCAGTTATTTGATGTCTAACTCGCAATATATATGAGGGATTTCAGATATTTGTTTCAGATGATCTCAGATAATTATTTCAGTTATATGTCTTAGATAAATGTTTCAGTTTAGTTTTAGTTTTATATACTTTGATTTCAACTCAATATTTTAATTATGTATTTCAGATTTATATTTCAGTTTAATTATGCATTCCGATTTCAGTTTTAATTTATTATATATTCAGTCTTACATCAGTAAACATTATTTTCAGTATGTAATTATGAAAGAGTTGATTATTTTCTGAAAACATGTTCTGTTATGTTTTATGGAAATTATTGTGTTCATAGACCCAAAAGTATTTGCATGTTTAGTATTTATGCTTACTTGCAAAGTAAGTCACGTTAACAGAGTTGACATTGTGTTTTCAGATGATAAAGAGACAGAGTAGTTCAGTATCATGGATCCATAGAGCGTTGATGGAGTTTTTTTTTAATATTTATTTATGGTTTTTCAGAGTTGGAAACATTATGTTATTTGATTCAATTTTTTGTTTCAGACTCAATTTAGAGACAAATTTTATTTAGTTTATGATTCAGTTTCAATTTAAGTTTAGTGGTTTGTAATACATTAGTTGAATTCAGTTTATTTAGAGATTTATCATTTATGAATCTCTATTTAGTTAATTGTCATACTGTGAAAATGTTTTGAATGACAGGCTACGTGCTAATGAGAATGGAATGTTAGATGATATAGTTATGGAACAATGATTTATGTTTAGATGTTTGATTTTGTTGCGTATGTGTATGATTGTAAAGCTGAAAATTTTTATATGCAATATTAAAAATTTATCAATTTAAAAATTAAAGGATTAATGTCACGTGTCAAAATATGTAGCCAATATCACATGGGTTTTGGGGAGAGACAATGTCCATGTTGTCAAATATTTGATTATTTGGCAAATTTGTCAACCTTCATAGCCTATCAGGTAAATTTTCTTTTATTTTTAATTTTTCAATAAAACATATTAGATTTGATATAATAGGATTTTATTAGATTAGATTTAGTTTCTATGTTTATCATTGTAATTACCTATTTAGTCTTTTTATTTACATAGAGAAATCAATAAATTCAACCTTCATGTATCATATTTTCCTAGGAAAGGCACTAAAGTAGAGAAAACAAGATTTAAAGTACAAGGTAAATGATTGTATCTTAAAAGTAATAACTAGTCATATATATATATATATATATATAGTGTGTGTGTGGGTGCGTTCGTTGCCGTGCGTGTGTGCGTGCGTGTATATAAGAGAAATTAAGTTATTAAAGGATTTATGAAAGAAGATATTGAGAAGAGATGCTAAGAATGATTTTAAAAATAATAATAATAATTTGATTTGTAGAGACATTATAGGTTGAGAATAATTAATTAGACATGTAGGATAAGATTTAAGTTAGAAAGAGGTTTTTTAAGTAACGTATACCAAGAGAGGTGTTATTTTGGAGAAAGATTATTAGATTGGAGGAATAAAAATAATTAAAATGAAAAATGAAAAATCAATGTCTCTTCGTGGACCCCTTGAATAATATGAGGCATTTTTAATCTTTACAATAATAGTATGAAGCGTAGGGTGGCCGGTTGGTAAGGTGTAAGATTAATTAGACATATAGAGAAATTAAGTTAGAAAGAGGTTTCTAAGTCACGTATTAGCAAGAGAGATTATAGGAGAATAGAGAGATTATAGAAAGAAATAAAGAGTAAGAAAATGTTTAATAGAGATTATTTTGGGAAGAGAGACTAGAGAAATAAATAAAGAGCAAAAAAACGTTTAGTAGAAATTACATTGGGGAAGAGAGGTTATAAGAGGAGAGAGAGATTATAAAAAGAAATAATAGAGAACGTTTGTGATAAGAATAACTAGAGAAAGATATGGAATCAAAAGAGTAATACAAGGAGATAATATAGGAGAGGAAGAATATTGAGTGAGATCAAATATATATATATAATTTTAATGGAGGAGTGATTTGGAGAGGTTTTAGGGATAGAGAGAGGAGATTGATAAAAAAAAAAAAAGAGAAAAAGGATAAAATTGCCACGCTAACTTTAGGAAAATTTTAATTGTTATTATGAAGCTTGTAGAGAGAAAAAAAAAGGGGGGGGGATTTAGAGGGTGTTTTGGAAAAATTAAAAAATTAAGAGAATCCACATTGATGAGAGATGAGAGAGAAATGTGGTTTGAGACTAATGTTTAATTTATATATATACACTAATGAACACATGCAAATTTGCAGAGGCAATGTAGTTAGGCTTGTGTAGCCGTTTCTTATTAATATACCTTGTCAACTGATAAGAAAAAACAAAGAAGGTAAATAATTTTGACACAAATATTGAGAGATTAAAGTTATAAAGTAGAAATAAATGTAGAACTTAAACAAATGACCAAAGCCAACACTGTAGATAGCAAAAAATTGCATACAAGTATGTACACATCTCAAGCATGCATCAATTCAGAATTTTACCAAATCCAAAAATGGGTGTTTAATTTAGGAAATAATAATAGAGAGGGATTTTAGGAAATAGATGAAAAGAGATGTATAATTTAGGAGATAATATATATATATATATATATATATATATATATATATATTAAGCGATATTATATGAAGAGAAATATTTTAGGTTGGGGAATTAAGAAGGGGAGAGATAGGCATCTAAGATAAGCAAGAAATAAAATCAGAAACATTTAAGTAAAAAAAGATATGGTTTATGAAATAATTAATAAAGATACATTAGAAAAAGGGAGAAAAGTAAAAGAAAAAAAAAAAAGGTAAACATATGGATGTTTATATGGCATCCCTAAAAAAGTAAGAACATTTAAAGAAATTGTTTAATTAAAAATTAAATGGAAGAGAAAATACACATGTGTGTGAAAAGTATGTGTAGGAAAGCAAAGAGGGCTACACATGTGTGGTTAAAGCATGTATAAGAAGGCAAAAAGGGCCTCCAAATCATCATGAATTGTTTTAATATATATATATATATATATAAAAGAAACTAATATTCCTAATAAACGAATTTTTTAAATGATAAACAACATCGACGTTGTATTTAATGATATGTAACAACATTTAAGAGAAATAAATAAAAAAATAGTAAAAATATTTAAAGAAATTATTTAATTAGGAATTAAATGGGAGAAATAATATACGTGTGTGGGAGAAACATGTGTAGAGAAGCACTGGAGTTGTCCACATCCACATCAACATCTTCTGCTTGTGTGTGTGTGTGTGTGTGTGTGTGTGTATGGAAACTGCATGGATTTGCTACTTGTTGACGTGTTATGGTCTGTACATATGCAACGACTGACACATGGCTTAAAAAGTGATTTACGTTTTTTTGGTAGATGATTTTCATATGTCAATAAGGGGAAGTACCAACTCCACTTTCCTTCAATTTTTGTATTAGTTTTATAGGAGAAATTGAGAAGAGGGTTGGACTTTCTAAGATTAAGAGAGAGGGGACTGTACCACCAACACACACATGGCGCTCTCTTGGGTTACCATATTTTAAGATGAAAAGAAATGAGTTTGCAAACAAAAATTAAGAGAGTTTGGACCAACATTAATGGGGATGTTGATCATCTCCTCGTTGTTTTGACATTTTCTTCTTGTTATATTAAACGTCTTCTTCTCCCTCCATTTATTTTAGTAAGATAAATGAGGGAAAGAAGAGTAAATGGAAGGAGAGGTTTTTGGATGTATAAGAAGGAAATGTAAGTTTTTACCAAAAAATTAAAAGAGAAAAAAGGTATGTAAATATGAGATCGGATAGAGATGTTTTAAAAGGGAGCCATAACCTTTGGTCCACGTTTAGGTGCTCCACAAACACTAAGGAGGTGGGGCCTATACAATTTTTTTGCAGGGGATATTTCAAGAAGTGTATGGGCCCCACCTCTTTTGTGTGGAGCACCATAAGCATGTACTAAAGGATTCATATCCTTTTAAGAGCATTGAGATGGAGTTGGATCATTAACCAATAACTTGCCCATTTGATTAGTTTAGAAGGTAGAGTAATTAACTTTTTTAAAAGAGTCACAAGGATGACTCAATTCCAAATGGAGAACGATTGGCCACGAGATGGCTGAGAGTCATGAGGATGACTCCATCTCCAAATGGGAAGCGACTGGCCACGAGATGGCCAAGAGTCGCAATGACAATCTATCCCCAAATGAGGAGTGACTAGCCACGAGATGGCCGAGAGTCGCAAGGATGGCTCTATCCTAGAAAGATAAGGTTGAAGCATGGACAATGGCAACATGTGAAATGATGAGCCTAGCAATAGGGATGGCTGGAAAATGCTTGGAACGTCGAAGAGGATGACCAGGGAAAGAAAGGATTTTCATATGAACGGAAAAAAGGTTCTACCTCGGGCAATTTATAGAAAAAAATGGACCCGGCTATGATCATCTGATCAAGATAGCTTGCATCTAGTCCCACCACGACAACACCACACATGCGGACACAATGTTTAAGGGGACGTTAAGTAATGATGTTCGGCCAAAGGCGCAATAAATGTGATGTTTCAATTTTTTAGGCGACCCTTACGCTCTTCGAGGTAAAAACTGCCAAAATTGAAGTACACAAGGGAGTCGAAACTGATTCAAATTCCTTTCGTTCCCGAGAGGGGGATCTCGAGAATTGGGGGGCAACTGATAGATATAGGATTAGGGGTGTCAATGACCCGAGATTTTGGCCAGCTTGGCTCTAGCTTGTGACATGAAGTCTAGGTTCAGGCTCGTCACAAGCCTGAGTTGTCAAGCTCAGGCTCGGCTAAGTTCGGCTCACCAGGAAAACAAAATGTCCAACATCCTTAATCCATTAACCTAATTTGTCTTATTTGAACATTACTATTGTATCTATATATAATTTTACTATAAAATCACTAACTAAACAAGGCCTTAACAAGCCGAGTTTTTAGCAAGTTAAGCTTAGTGAAACTCAGCTCAAGCACATTTAATAAACGAGCTTTAATCAAAGCTCAGGCTTGGCTCACCAAGCTTAAAACAAGGCTTAGGCTCACCTCTTAACGAGCTGAGCTTCGAGCTAGCCCAACTAAATGACAGCCCTATACAGGATTGAGTACCCCGTACCAAGACCAAATCCCTAGGACACCCTACCAAAGACACATGCTCGAGATACGGGTCGATTAACACTCGGTTATAAGGCCCTAAACCGAGCCAAACCAGGCGCCCGTGCACATCGTCGAACTATTCAAGAGTCTTGGGACAAAACCCTCTCGGGTCATAACCCATAACCTTCGATCAAGGAAAGCCCAACGATTGATCTTTTCTGGAAAGCCACCCCGGGAATCTGGGAAGAACACACTGGCAAGCCCATTTATGGAAGATCAGGATCCCCGTATATGGCACAAGGACTCAACAACAATCCCGGTGTATCAGCAGCGAATCCCAACGATCTCTCTCCCGTATAACGCAAGATCTTAACCCAAGGTCGCTCCATCACACTAAATAAGGCTCCAATATATGATAAGAGGCAAAGAACATTCTCCCTAGAAAAAAGTTCCCTAATCTTTCTTGACACATCACTTACTTGACCAGACCAGTGTCCTTCGGTTTTTCCCTATGGAGGTGTCCAGGAGAATCTGTCGCCCGTGTGCTCATCTGGTTGTGCCTAACCCTATCAATTATAATGTTAAATGAACATATAACGTAAACTAGAATATACCGTCGGGATCAGTTTATGAACGCTTCCCTTAATTAACGCTCACTGCCGCACCCTGTCAGGGGCGGACACATCACCGTTGAAAAGTGATTTTCACTTTTTTAGGGGACGCATATTCACTTTTCAGTGCTGATGTGCCCGCCACCTGACAAGGAGCAGTGGTTAGCATTCGTTAAGGTGAGCGTTTTTTATCCTCTGTGTATACTGTCCTACCTACAGGGGTCAGGTTTTGGCTACAATCGGTTTACCCCAGGTCTCCACCTAAGCTCAATCCAGCCTAGTTCAGGTTTGTATTTTCCAAACTAAAACCGAACCCGAAGCGTGAAAATCCCAAGGGGAAATCGTCTAGAGCTCTAAATCCCTCTACAATCCGAACAGTCAAATCAATACCAGCATTGATTTGACTGAAATTTGATTTTCCAAATCTCGAGGGTGTCAAATCACAGCCAGCTGTGATTGGTGCATTAAACTGTAAACTGATTTAGAGCTGTAGGCGATTTCATCTCAATAATACTTGCCCAACCTTTGCTCCGGTACTTACCGGAAAAAAAATGTTTGCTAGGATAGGTCTGATTCAGATTAAGACTGATCCAAGTGACACCCCTATTCCAACTTGCTTGCGTGTGCTCCAAGAGAATCACCATCAATGAAAAAGATAGTGAGATTTCCTTAAAACATTGAGCTGTAAATTTGTGAGACTGCTAGAGCACACTTCCAGCATATTTATATACCAAATCATGAAGAGAAAATGAAAATAAGAAAGAACAATGTCATAGGTCGATCTAAATCATGCTAAAGATGACGAAACAATCCTGATATTTTGTGAAGCAATTCATCGCGTGAGCTGGGGGAAGATTTCATCTCCTACACAACCATTACCCTGACCTTTTTAAAATGACGGGCACTCCGCTCCATCTCGAACCTTTACACACTAGAATTGAGAACGAGATAAGAACTTCGATCATTGCCGGTGACATATTCCTGTCAGTCACTCCTGTAAAAACAACTAAACCAACAATCTTAAGAACCTATTCAACCATCAGCCAGTAGATTATTGCATCCAGGGAGAGAAGGAAACAGGCATCTGATATGTTATGGTTTCAAGGTGGCAGTCTGCCAGACAAATAGAGAGACAGCTTGTCTCTCAGGATAGAAGCATTCTTGTCGACTGATTCGCAGAACTGCTGCCGGTAACCAGTGTCATGGTGGTGAGACAAGGGCATCTCGTCTTGTACCTCATCTTCTAGATCAATCACAATGTTGTGCAGCAAGCAGCAAACAAGAACAATCCTTGGTAATCTATGTTTGTCTGGTCTCCACATCACTCCCTGAACAATCCTCCACATATCCTTCAATCTTGCCAATGCCCTTTGTGCTACCATCCTAGTTGCAAAGTGCCGCTTGTTGAACTCAGATCTGGTCTCTGAAAGCTCTTTCCCTTGATAAGGTGTAACAAGCCAGGGCAGGAGGGGGAACCCTGCATCTCCAATTATGTATTCTCTCACCTCTGACCCTTCGGACAGCTCTATTTTCTTCCCATTGAGCCTCTTCCCTTTCTCACACTGCTGGAAGTAGCCTGAGCTCTGGAGGACCAGGGAATCATTGATGCTCCCTGGCCATCCAGTAACTATGTCCCTAAACCTCATTTCAGGGTCCACAATTGCCTGCAAGACCATGCTGTGGTTCTTTTCACGATCAAACCATACATCATTTGAGGGGTCCATTGAAGGCAAACACATCATTATGTGAGTGATATCGATTGCACCACAACAGTTTGGGAGGCCCCGTATCCTCTCAAACTTGGATTTTATCTCCGTCATTTCTGTTTCACTGGCAGGCCACCGAAGGTGGTGGAGCCCTCTCTCTTCCATGGCCTCTACAAACCGCCAAGTCACTTGTGAAACAGTCGATTGGTTCATTCCAAATATATCACCAATCGTCAATAGTGATTCGCCAGAGCTTAGCCTTCTAAGAGCAACAGCTACTTGGTCATTTATAGAGAGAGGTTTGCCATTTGTATCAGTGAAGTTAGATGGCTTAGCCATCAGATCTTCCTTTACAAGTGAACAAATGTAGTTGAAGGTTTTCCTCGAGACCTTGAAGACAGACTCAAATGTATCCAAACCCTTTGATACAGACAATGGCCCTGTAAAGGATCAAAAGAAGGCAAAATTCATTTGCAAATGTAATCATTCAGATACAAGCATACAATAATCTTTTTGCGATACAAAAAAGGAAGAATGCCAGTGTTGCTTGCAAGCTTTATCTCCACTCTCTAGGGTTTGATCAAATCACAAGAAAGGCACGTTTGCCTTGTACCTGACAAGATAGATTCTTGAGAGAGAGTGAAATTTGAGCTCCAAATTAGAATTGGGATAAGAGTTAAATCAGTTAAGAAAGCAGGTATAAATAAAATTTCCCAGAATCTAACAAAAGACAGCCATTCAGATAAGGTTGTGTTGAGATGAGATGAAATAAAACCATTTAGATAGAATGAAGGAATAAGTATTATATTGTTATTCTCAACAAAAGTTCTAAATACAAAAAAATGGATTGCATTTCTAATCAGTAATCTTTCTTGCCTTCTGCATATCTTGAATTATCATTCTCTTTAATTATTCTATTTGGGTGTTCTGCAGGAAATTTCCAAAACTCAGGCTGATAAAGATCTAGGTGGTGACTGAATTGCTAGAGGAAAACAAGAAGGCATTGATCAAGTTGAAGACCATTGGGTTAATCTAATTGTCGACTAAATGAACTTACAAGATATCAAAATATTGATTTGCTAAATGTATACATGAGAATAATTTAAAATTTTTATGAGTTCAATAACTAAAACTCCCCACCATGGGTTTAGGCCATGGGCTTTGAATGGAGAAATATTCTTGGATAGGATTATAGGAACCATTATGAGTATCTCCCTAGAAAAATAAATTCTATTTAATCTTTAATATTATCATCTTAATATTCAAGAAATGCAAATGCTTTATGAGATTATGATAGTATTATTCCATGGATGGATAACTGATAACTTTATCAGTCACTGAAAATGTCTAAAGCTAACCAGAGTGGGAATAACTGCTTTGCAGAAGGGATTAGAAACCCCAACTGCTTGCAACTCGTAATGCTTGATCCCCGGGTGGCAGATTTGCAAATTTATGTAAAATACTTGGTCCTTGGTGAAATTTCATAAACATCGACTGTAGACCATTTTGAAATTATTTAATTACTGGTCAACAAATATTAAAGTTCTTCTTAGACTATATTTAGTACCATGTATATCAGAAAAATGGAAATGGCAGAAGATGTTGGCAGCACATGTACTGGAAAGCAATTAATTACATTGTGTTTTTGGTTGAAAGCTTCCACCCTAGGTACTAGAAGTGTCATTCATGGGCATCTTTCAACAGCACCATTCTGTTTGCTGTAAGGACATTTTACAGGTAGTTCTGTTGGTGCTTATGAACTTGCTTAATTAGGGGTTCTTTCCCCTTTTGGAGGATTTCTCCTCTACACTTTAGATGAATATTCCATGGGAGTGTGACATCCATTGCCATTGCTGTCTCCGGTGCAGAATATCCTGTTCCTGTGCTGCCTGACTTTCATGGATGATATGATGAAATTTCTCCCTTGGAACTGTTGAAGTATATTAATTTGTGTATCTCCTTATACCTTCAGGTTTTGGGAGAGTTGGTTAATTTACTGTCAACATGGTATCAGAGCAGGTTTGGTCGTGAGTTCAAATCCCGGTGGAAGTATTTTCCCAGATGTAGTGTTGTGTGCATGTGTATGCGTTGTGTGGACCCATGCCCAGCTCCCCAAGTGTGTTCCCTGGAGAGAACAATGTTCCTCCTGAGGGGGGGGGGTGTTGAAGTATATTAATTTTTGTATCTCCTAACACCTTGAGGTTTTGGAAGAGTTGGTTAATTAACTGTCAACAGGAACTTCCTATATATATTTTTTCAAGAAATCAACTATGAATAGCTAACAATGCTTTTGGTAGAGTTTCTCATATCCACAATGACAATCCTGTCACTGACAGATTAACACATTAATGTACACAATAATCAAGATGTTTGGGGGTCACATGCCAATTTATAATTTCCCTTGAGGGTTCCATTTTAGTTCATCTTGTTTATACAATGGCACACATTCAATTTGCCAACGCTTCACTTTCAGTAGGGTAGTACATGTCCATGATTGGGAGAACTAATCAAGAACATCTACCTTGCATTTTTTTATTTATTTTCTGCAAGGAAAACTGAAGAAAATTGGTCAATGTCATCCACTAAAAATGACATAGTATAAGGACCATTTGCAAGTGGGAAAGGAGGAGAGGCAGAATCACTTTTCCATTACATCATTCAAATGATTTCATGATTCTGTCTATTCCAATAGAAAAGGAAAATACTTGTGAATGCCCAAGTTATTTTACATGGAAGGTGTTACATAAACTATGGTGCTATATTGAAGCTAAAGATATGACATGTGAAAAGAAACCAATGCCAAAACATGAGGGTTCCCAATGCTGAAAAAACATCCTTGTCCTCAAGCATGAACTTCCTGATTCTCAATCCATAACAAGAAGGCTATTGGCCAACAGTTCGAAAACATAGAGAAAATTATCGACACAGAGAAAAAAATTATAGTCAGTGCTCTCATACTTTAAATTCTAACATCTAACAGTTTATTGAAAATAGCAGAAATTGACACCTTCCATAAGGGACTATAATCTCCGAGTTCTAATTATTTATGTCGACTCCTGGAAAATCAGTGGGGCTATATATAAATTATTAGAATCTCCCATAGTAAATTATTACATATTCTTCATATGCGCTCCTCCTATAGAAAAGGTTGTTGGGTCAATAATAAATTCTTTTAATTAAATTTGCATAAATTTCACTTAGTGGAAAAATTTGAAAGTTCGGTTTTAATCCTAGAGGGGAGGTGAATAGGATATATCAAAAATTCCTTTCAATTACTTCCCACTTTAATTTTCACTTAAAGATGTTATATGATTGCTTGGAAATGTATAGCACTTAATTAATAAATTAATTCTTTAGTATTTACAAGTGCAATGATATGACAATGTTCAATTTTATCTTTCAATTAGTTGACTACTTAGCAATTTGCAAATATGAAGGATTACACAATAAATGCTAAATAAGACATGCCATATAGAGAGAAGAGATAATCACACACACCACAAGCATTCAACACACAACACAATATTTATAGTGGTTCGGCACAACAGCCTACATCCACTGTCAAAAGCTCACTACCAAGCTACTTAATTTAATTAAAATTGTTACAATACAATCAAGGTTAAAATTAAATAAAACCTAAAGTATTTGCATACTAGTAATTACTTGAATCACTTGCAAGTACTACACTTGGTGTTTCCGGTGAGTGTGATGACTACTTCCGGTGCTCCCGGTGAGAATTGGGTCTAAACTACCGGTGTCTCCGACGGTAATGCTATGGTCTCAATTAAAAAAAAATTCAATACAAAATTACCTCTTAAAGGTTAATGTATTGCCTATTAACCTTTGTTGGTGGTTGCTAAATAGAGCTAACATGCATTGGCTTTCCACGGGTTGCCTCATTGCTTCTAGGAGCTTTACATAGAGTTTACTTAGGAGTAAACCCTCATCTTGCTTCCTTCTTTGTATTCTTTGAAGAATGAGTACTAGGGAATCACTTTAATGACTCTTGCTTTTGATTCTTCAATAAAATCTCATCAATGAGAGCCAAAGGTGGTTTGGAGGATTGAATACCTTTGAATGCTCTTTCTCAGAATCTCTTTGTGTGTGTTAGAGAGTTCATTTGAGGCTCTCTTATACTATAGGGGATGAGAATAGCCATGCACCTTTGATCTGACATCATCCTCAATAGTCAAAAAACAACAATCTTCAAAACTTTTTTTTTTTTTTTTTAAATTTCTGCAAAATCAGATCAACTAGATCAATGATTGATCCACTAAATCGGATTGATCCGATGGTGCAGTCAGTTCAGAAACTGACCACCCGAGCAACCTCGAATCGATCCAATAGACTAATTAAATGGATCCGATAAGTTTGGATTGATCTAACCCCCTTAGATTGATTTGATTCTCCTATTTTTCAGCTTTTATGCCTCTAATTGATTCTCAATCTCTATGGGACTCATGACATGAGCATGTGTTGGTCCATTGACCCTCAAGAGGGTCTTTAGGTCTTATTAACCTATGTCTAACCTTTTTTTTTTACCTTGATATACCTTTCATAAGCATGGAAAGGCTAGAATCTTCAAGTCTTGAACCTTAGCAATCTTAAGGGGCATCATTCCTTGTGGCTTTAAGTCCTTGGAATATGTCTTCATTCTTAGGACACAAGGACTCTATAGATTACAAACATGAGTAACATATGCAATATGTTCATGCCGTGCTTAATCTACCACTCCATGCATTTTCTAATCTATGGAATTGACAATTTATATTAACAAAATTTTCTCCTTTCCTACCAACAAACAAAATATCTTACCTCACTCATAAGAGTTTCCATTTTTATTCACATACTTTCTATATATAAAAAGATTTTCTTCATTTTACATCTCACAAACCAATACTATTTCACAAACACAACATCATATTCAAATAGATCTTTATCTTACTTTTAATTGTATTTGTACATAATCAAATTATACTCCTTACATACTTTACATATTTTCTTTTAGTAGGAACATAAAATTATACTTTCTAGCCTAATATAAACTACACCCAATAAGATAATTAATTTTAAATATATACAATAAAACTCTAGTAACTAATATTATAAAATGTTAAACATATTCTCAAAACTAATAACCTTTGATATTTACAAAGCATGTTCACCTAGAGTGCCAACTACAGGGAAGTAGGTTATAGAATCCGAAAAAGCATGAGTGAGAATGACCTCCATTTAGAAATTAAATACTAGAATAGAGTAGTTCAGTAAGAACTTAAACCTAATGTGTGATTATGTACCCTTGTTGCATTTGCAAATCAAGTCATTGAAGATTAAGGATAGGACCATCATTTTATCTTTCTACGCATCCAATTCTACTCCTAATTTCCCATATATTTGATATATTTTTTTCAATATGTAAAAGGTTATATTATTTTAGCCTAATATAAACAATGGCCAATAAAATAATTACATTTTAAAATATACTGTAGCAACTTTAGTAATTATTAATATAAAATATTAAAGATATTTCAAAATTAGTAACCTCTAAATTTTAATAAAAAGCATGTCCACCATATAAAATATTAGAGTGCATACAATAGGGGCTAGGTCAAAGGAGCTAAAAAATCATGAGAGACAATTTACATTTAGAAATTCAAAGCTAGAAAGAGTAGTTCAGTAAGAACTTAAACCAAACATGCGACATGTGTTATATTTGCATTTGCAACTGAAGGCCTAGGTTCTCTAGATTAACTCATCAGACTAGAGGCATGACCTTCATTTTAATTGCAATAGTTGAAACTAGTTATATGAAATTTTAGATATTCTATTAAATCTTTTTTTATGAGAAAAAATAAAATAAAACAAAATAAAAAAATCCCCAGCTATACAAAGGTGCTCTATTAAAGCTATTTATCAAAAAGAAAAGAAAAGAAATTTTCTTGAAACTCTGCTACCTAAGGATAGATAGCAAGCAACAATACGATGCTTATTTGCCTTCTGCCATAGAACCATGTCCTTGTCAAATGGATCACAAATTTTTATGTATGTCAGCACCCAAATTTTGACTCAGTTCATTTGATAACATAAGGACAGCATAACAGCATTTAGGCATCAAGACTCTAAGCACCCATGACTTAGGAAGAGCAAACCTAGACACTAAAAGGATAGGTATTTTCAAAGAAGTCCTTCCGGATATGTCAGTTGTGAATGAACTAGTCAGAGTACCCTATTACAACCCAAATACACCGTTTCAGGACAAATCCTAATCTTTCACAAAAGCATCAACAGGACTTTGAGGGTCCACATTTTAGAACCCCGTCCATGTTATCAACAAGTTTTCTACCTTCAGTAAGTCTTTCTTCAGCAAAGCATCAAGCCCAAAACTCACTATTTACCACTCAGATCACTAAATTTCTCTCTTCTATATAAGCCTTCTTGTCATGAAGCATTACAGGTGAAGAATTCTCATTTTCACTTTTTTCGACCTGCATGCAAAAAATTATCATTCTACTCTTTTCACCTCAGAGAATTTACCCGTAGACCCTTAAAGGATCCCCGAAACCTCTCCCGTTGTCCGAATGATGTAATTTCAGATCCTATGCATTCTTGAGTCTCCTAATTCTAAGGAACTCCTTATAGACTAGATATTGCTCAAGAACAACAACCAATTTCTTAACTTATGATAACCCTGACCAAGAAACAACCCCTACAAGAGCTCTCAGAGATTCATCTGATCTCTGAATCTAGAAAGGTCAATTGTTGTATCACAGCTTTGACCTTAGCTTTAAATCTTTAGACCTGAGAAGAGAACTTCGAAATCTCGAACCTTTGTAAAATCTCAAATCTTCCCCAATTGATCAAAAAATTGTTTAGTTACATTTTGCTCATATGAAGCCAGAATGTTCTCCAAATCTCCAAATCGAGATCAGTTGGTGTCCATCTCTTTGGAATCGCGAGGCCATCAAAAAACTGTTTAAGGAGTGCGAACTTTTGCAAAACTTATTTGCTTAGATTTCCTCTAATCAACTCCCGAGAGTTCACCTAAAATCAGAAATTCATTTAGTTAGTGGTCATTTCACAGTAAATTTAGAGCCTCCGGACTATCAAATCCACACTGAATTACAGAAACCTTGTGGCCTAAACCATCATTTCTGCTTAATCTAAGAAAAAGTACTTTCCATTTGTATTTGGCATGCGGAATGCCCTTAAAAGTTATCCCGGACTCAAAATGCAGTAGGTCCATTTTCTTAGTTTCACCCCTATCCTCAAAAAATCATTTCACAAACTCCAACTTCGAAGAATGTCCGGCAATTCAATTCTACAAATCTTCAGGCAGCTACAGAAACTCAATATCTCCAAGTGACCCTGTTTCGAAAACCCTCCAACAACTGCCCAAGAATTTGACAGCCAATCTGTTAGCTCCTGTAGCTCCAAGACTCCCCAAGCTTCAAATCCCCCAAACATGGCATATAACAGAGATTTACAGAGAAATCAACAGCATTGTTAGTCTAGTATTTTCTGATTATCCAAAAAAGGGTTTTCGACCTGGTTTTCTGCTCGAGTGTTATAATTTAGTGTAGTCAAAAGCTGTGGCTCACCTGGGCCTAGGATCATCTATCACTTGACAATTTTCGGATCAATTTTACCATCTTGCCCTTTCAAAGTACATATGAGAGCTTTTCAGGTGAAAAAACCCTAATTTCACCCCCTTGCACTTATCGTAATTTAGTTCTAACTGGTCTATTGCGACTGGAGTATTTACAACCTCAAAAAAAGACATTGAGTTGGTCAACTTCCGAGCTCAAGAGCTCACGAGGCATGACGGCAAAGAGAGGATTTAAAAACCCTAAAAACAATAAATATCCATTAATGAGCTAAGACTTTTCAAACTTAGCTCATTAATAGCATTTAATGCATTCACACCTTAAGA
>JAOXJP010227884.1:0-11222 GCA_025762735.1 Platanus orientalis | reverse complement strand
TGATGATCATGAGAAAGCATATGTAGATATGTGGTTGTTTAATGAACTTTACTAATTTCTATGTTCAAGAACGGTAAATTTCCTTTAGTATGGAGGCTCCCTAAAAATTGAGAAAGTAAAAGAGTGAAGATATAAAGAGAATGTATGCTCCTAAGCTCCCCTCCCCCCAACCCCCCCAAGAAAAGAAAAAAAAACAAAAATTTGGAAAAAGGAATCCTAATTTAGCCTCCTGTAAAGTACATCTGTTTTATGTGTGAGTGTTAGTGTTTGTGAACTGGAAAGTAGAATGCACTTTTGAAGCTATATGACCAACATAAACCAAATCAAATTGAAGGGAAAATTATATAAAATGGATATAAGACCAGCTATTGATGCGGAACTAAGTGTAGAACAACTTCAAATTAAATAAAAGTAACACAGGAATAAAAATCTGGAATTTTCTGGTAAGGGGCAAATCTGTATTTTTCTTAAAAATTGATAAAATTACGAAAATACCCCTAAAGGGTGTCTGAAAATTCTGAAACTTTAGGGCTATGTCCTGCAGGTATTCAGAGTTCTCTAGTAAAAATTTCACAAATTTTTGAACCCTCTAGATTTTTTTTTTTTTTTTAAAGAAAATCCCCAAATATACTATGCCCGAATTCAATAAAAATCTAAAGAATCAAGCCCCACTTCCAATAAACTCAAGCTTTCATGGTACTGTTTTTACTTCTTAAAGTAGACCCAAGAACCTCTATAAAAGTGCTGAAATCCTTCCAAAAGGCTTGCTCCAAAGTATGAAAAAATCCACAAAATCACCTAGTGTAATACCTGTGCCACCAGCCCCTCTTTATGGCTTCCCCTATTTATTAGGGGGAGGTCTTATGAGGGAGAAACTTCACCAGTGTGGTCACCCAAAGGGTATTTATATCCTTATTAAAGGGTTTTGTTAATGGTGTAGTGGTTGGTGAGTGGTGATGGAAGGAACCAATGGAGGTTAGGTTCAGCCCGTAGAAAACTATGAAGAAGAAGATGAGAAGTAATAGAAGAAGGAAACAATATGAGCAGAGAAGAAGATGAAAGAAGTTTGAAGAAGAGGGGATTTCTCTCACCTAGAGTAATCGTCAGGAAGAAAAAGACCAGCCCATGCCTGGGTTTCAAAAACACAAATTTTTATTATTCAAAAACTGGCTGAATCATTACATCACTAGGGTTATAAACCATCTTAATAAAATTTAGACTAAAACACCCAAAATACCCCTTAATGGACTCACACAACCAACACTAATTACCCCTAGTTTCTTCTTAAAAATAACTTAAAAAATCTCTAAAACACCCTTAAACACTCCTACTCATTAACCCACTATTCTATGGCTATTAAAAGTCTTATTACATGATATAACTAAAATAAAAAGACCCTAAAAACATTCCCTACCATGGACACTTGCCCAATTTCATTCTTCCTTGGTAGAACTATGGCTTAGGCTTCCAAAGAGGATAGTTCTTCTCCAAGTAATGTAGAGCTGCTGCATCAGCTATGCTACATAGATTGGAATTATAGGCAATCAAATATAACAATAATAAGTCCATAGAATGAATTATCTAGATGAAGATGTTGATCTGGACAAGTAGTGACATGTAAAGTTGAATGTTTTAAGAGATACAAAGGAAATGATGAAAAGGATGTGGGTTTAGTTAAAGAAGGAAAAACTGAAGTTTTATGCAAGAACAGAAAAATATGGCCCCTGATAGACTAGGATGGTAGAATGGAATTTATAGAACAGGCCCAAAATGGTTAGGACTTCTGAAACCCAGATTGGCTGGCCAATCACACTGGTTATATCACCCAGGCTCTCTAGTCAACTGCTTCATTTATTGAGCGAGAAAAAGCCCAAAAGACTAGGAAACCCCAGGCAACCAGGCCAGTTTTTAACTAACGAAAGAACAGGAAATTGAGGAATATGGAGCTGATGCGGTTTCGGGTAGGAGCACTTTAGTTCAAATAGAATGAAAAGAAGTCATCTAACTGCCTGTGCTACATTTGAGGCAGAGAAATAAGGGGTCACACTCCACTATTTGATGGTCTCAACAAAAAGTTATCCAAAGCCCCAACAAAATTGCTTGATTAAGAGATCCTAACCATTCAACCTACCACATCAATTTTTTAGGGTGAATGGTCCTATTAAAGGGCTGTAGATCACAAAAAAAAAAAAAATCATTTTCATAGTTGTGCCTTAGTGATGATGAGTATCCGGCAGCATGCATCAATATGAACTATTTGCTTGACTGTCCTTGTTTTGTAGGTTTTAAGTTCGACGTATTTTCTGTTTTAACTAACTCAAAAGAAAAGAAAAGTGGAAAGAATCAAAAGAAGAATAAAAGAATTTCAGAGAGAATAATTGGAAGTATTAGTCACGAAGTAATGGACCATTTGAACTGCCATTGTGTATTTATTAGACAACTAGAAATTCCTGAAGTTTAGCTCAGATATACACAATGTTAGCGCCTCTCTTACTTGAATATTATCTGAGTCCATATAGAGTGCATCTTCAAAGAGCCTCTTTGCCTGTTGCAGCAATTTCATCTTATCTTTGTTATTACGTGGCCGTAGGCGTGATCGTTGCTGCAGTGCTACACCCCATCTGAACAGAGCTGCAATTCAGACTTGTCATTCAAGAGAGGTTCACCGAAAGTTCATGTGGAAAGCATTAACTTCTTAAGATGGATATCTTGATGGTAGACATAAATGGCAAAACCAAGAATTAAGAAACATAAGTTGCATTACATGTCAATACGCTGACTAACCAGGTGCCATATTGACTACCCAAAAGAAAGTGCGAAAGTCTTCATATTTCAATCCAAAACCTTCTTCAGAGAAGATCTTTCCATCTTGTGATAGATGTGGATTACAGAATAATAATACGCCATAAAAACGGTGAAATAATTCTGAGATAATTTTCTTGGCAACTTTAACCCCATATTGTACTTTGAAGCTCAAGGTATAATATAGAAGCTTCCCTTAATCCAGCTGGGGTAACATTAAACCAATTTTACCTTACAAAAAGAGAGGGAGAGGGGCTTACTGAAACATAACTATCAAATGATGTTTGAACTAATTTGATCAATATAGTTTGCTGGAAGTGTAGATGGGTACAGTTGCAAATACATGTAACTGGGGAAGTCTTTTCTGTTTTTCTTTGTTCTTGTCTTGTATTAAGTATGGTATAGTAACACCATATAGTATATCAAAAGTAAAGGAACAAAATAAATTTGGTAGAGAGTGTGAGATACACTCTACGACAGTTTCTCCTAATTCTTCTTCTCTTCTTCTTCTCCATCAAGCCTAGGCCTTTGATTCATACAACCTAACCCCAGATTAGCATTTTCAACTTAGTCCACCAAATAAGATTCAACCAAAATGTCGACAACAAAGTTGCTCCTTTTACCTCTGTTGATATCAATTGACAACTTGTTGGCCTTATTTCTCACTTTTTTTTTTTTTTTTCCATTTTTATAGACATTTATGTTTTTTTTCTTTTTTTCTTTCTTCTTAATTTGGGATTTTTATGCTTCAGTTCATATTCACTCTAAAGATGCATAAGTAAAAAATTCATAATATCTGACCTACAATGAAAGTTAATCATACCATCAGGTGCATAAGTGTTGCTTTTGGACATCATAGCATCAAACTTATCTATTGCAGCCATGTACACCTTGTCAGCATCAAAAGCTGTTTCCTGAAAATGAAAAAGAACTAATTAAGTACCAGAAAATTTAGCAATAAATTTGATTAAAATTTATACTTGACTGTTGGAACTTCATATATTTAGCACAACAATTAATGCAATAAATAATAAATAAAAATAAAAACTTGGACTTGGTATGATAGTTACTATTCTGATTTTTCAGTCTGATTAGGCCGAGTTAGTGAAACTCACACAAATCAGTACTACCACAACCAAACTGAATTGGCTCAGCCAAGTCCAAGTTGTTGGGCAACCCAAGCAAAGGACAATGCTTACCGGTCCAATATCCGCAATCAACTGAGCACGGTAGGAGAGAGCGAGACCCCAATTATATAGTGCTCTCACATCATTCCCATCAATTGACAAGGCCATCCTATACTTTCTTCCCGCCTCAACAAGGAGTTCTTCACATTCTTCACAAACATCAATAAGAACAGATGTAATCCTATCTTTACTCACAAGTTGATCATCTAATCCATTGCACTGTACTCTACTCCGTTTCTCAGAAGATGAGATATTACTTTTTGAGAGGAGAGTTCTCAATTCACGGCTAATCTTTAATTTGAGTTCTCCATGAAGAAGAAAAGTGTTCCCCAACTGGCCCACAGCCAATAAACTCATGGGCTTCATACCTATGGCTCTGGAGAGTAACTTAGCAGATTTGTACAGCATGATCTCTGCCCTCTCTTCATCAGCTTTACCTCTTAAACACTCCCTGGCTTGTTTTAGAAGGTCAGTGGCCTCTGTAAGATACCGATCAAATGCAACATCATCCGAAATCATTGCAGATGATGATGTGGAACCCCCTTCCATGTTGTGTGCAGATTGCTGGTCATGTAAAGGATGTGGGTCCTTTGATTTCACCCTCTCTTCTCTAAAATAAGACCTGTAAGTCCCGTTTTCATTACTATCCCTGCTGTGAGAAGGCATGTAAGCTCCATTGGATGTATTGAGAGTTTGTTCATGTTGTAATGATGCCTCAGCTTCCATACTTAATGAATCAAGTTCTTTTCTCCTAGGTATGACATTTATACCGGGAATTACTAAATCAGGAGGATTACTATGGGATGCCGCTGTTCCATTTTTATTTTGATGTGCTGTCTCCAGGAAGATTGCATTAGAATTCATGAACCTTAGACTATTATACTGATAACTGAACTCCTCAGTATTAAGTACTTTCTTACCAGTACTAAATGTTTCTTGGGAAATCTGTTTCACCTGTCCTGGATTTACCTCCATTCTTCTGACTGTATCACCTGATTTTTCAGCACCACCTTTCTCCAAAGCTTGAAGATTAGATCTCTCTTCTAAAGATCCTATGTTCATGTTTGCCGCATTATAGTCCGACACCGGATTTACGACCTTCTCTTCTTCATGTCCCAAAATATCTCCTTGAATCTGACCATTTACCTCTTTCGAATTCAATTGCTCCATAAATTCTCTCTTAACAATATCTTTCACTTTATTATGTTTCACCCCAACTGAATTTTCTTGAAACAAGCCCCCAAGATATCTGAAGAAATCAAAACCACTCCCACCCAGCTCCTTCCTTCTCCTACTCGGTTTCTGATTCGAATTTTTCTCAATCTCTCGTTCCTCAACTAACACAGTACTAGACTCACCAACATCACCCAAAAGACCCAGGTTGTTGATAGAAGATTCCACAGAAATTTTCACAGGCAAGACAGATAAACCAATAGATTCGAGGACCTCAATATAACTTTCTAATTCACCCATTTCAATGAAATTAGAATCAATTGCTCCCTTCATCTCATTTTTTAAATTGCTTATCTTAACATCAAGCTCTCTGAAAAAATCCACCAGGTTTCTCAATTTATAAGCAGAGACCACATAATTCTCCTCTTTAGGCGTTTTCCTACTTCCATTTATACTTACCTCTTTCACCGACGAACCGATGCTGCCCCCACGAACAAACCCCAACGAAAACCCCACAGCGAAAACCAAAACAGACGCTGGGAAGACTATAACTGATGAAATTCTAACCCTAGTAATTGCCAAAGCGGAAACAAGCCCTAGAAGAAACATGAACGCATGCTTCCTATCATCAATTCCGACAGAAATCAGAAAATTTTGAAATTGATCCAACTTACCCAACTGAAATGAATCTTCTAAGGGTTTGAGATCTTCCCATCCACCGTAATCCTTGGAATTCGAAGCAGAATAAGCCGAGATTGAACATAATTTGGGTCTTTTTGAAGCCCAGCACCATTTGCTGCTCGAAAATGGAGGAAAGATTCGATTTTTCAGAAATGAAGATCTGAAATTGAACGCAGAGAGAGATTGTGAGGAAGGTGAATCTGAATATCGGAGGAACCTATCGGAAATTAGGGTTTCCATTAGAATTTGATCTGAGAAGGCAGAAGCGTCAGAGAAATCTGTGCATGGCCAAGCTGAGGCCCTAGCAAAAACAAGGAGCAATTTTTTTTTTGGTTTTTGAAATGATAATTCAGCGTTGTCAACCAGTCAGGGGTGCAACTCGGGCGGGTTGGCGTGTTGAATGGCCAACCCAATTCCAACCGAGACTGTAGAAGGGCCAACCTAATCCGAACTAGGGTTAGGGCTTGCCCAAACCAAGCTCAATTAGAGCTACATTATTCTCTGTGGTGGAGATTCCTGCGGCAACCCCACAGCGATCACGATTGGAAGACACATGGCAAACATGTGTCAACCTAGGGTGATCATTGCAGGATCACTACAAGAAATAACACCCGAGAGCATCCGGTGTACTCGACCTCTAGCATAGTTTTGGTTTGAGGTTGGTTGGACCAGTTATGGTAAGATAAGCTCAGGTCAGCTGGGATTAGGTATGAACAAGGCATGAGTGAATAATGTCCAAATGGTGTCAAAAGTGGACACATCAGCACTGAAAAGTGATTTACACTTTTTGGCATTGATGTGTCCACCTCTATGCCATTTGGACCTTGTTCGTTCATACTTTATTCGTAACAAAACTTGAGGGCATACTTATTACTACATCAATACTTACACAAGCGATATGACATCACAGTGAGCAATTATCGTCTCTAGATTTTTTAAGTTTAGTTAACACTCAAAGATTTCGGTGGTCAACACATATCCAGAAGATCAACAAACTAAATTGCACATTTTCAGTTTTGCATTTTTTTTGCCACATGTCAACCATTGAAATTCTTTAAACTATATCTGAACTTTAACCATATGGAGAGGATCACGGGGGCACCAAAGTAGCAA
Source organism: Platanus orientalis (assembly GCA_025762735.1). NCBI lineage: Eukaryota > Viridiplantae > Streptophyta > Magnoliopsida > Proteales > Platanaceae > Platanus > Platanus orientalis. Next base: position 4,266 of record JAOXJP010227884.1, on the reverse strand, counting down.
GACCATCTATATATGCTAAATTACTAAAACAACTTACCCAAAAAGAATATTAATTTTTATTATATGGTTGAGTCGGGTTACTCGAATACCCAATTTCCTTGGCCAACCCAAGCAAAAGTTTGTGTTAAGTAGTTGGATTCACATTGAGCGTAACCTGAGTTGCATGATAGTTTTGTTTTGTTTTGTTTTGTTTTTTTGTTATTTCTATTTAGGAATGCTCATTCACCTCTTTCCTTTTCTACTATTTCCATTTAGGTAGAACGCGTCCATAGGGGATGCTATGGGTTATCATGTGAATTGTTTTCCTTTTTTACTATTGTCTTCTCTATTGCTAAGAGAGCTATAAAATTATAAGTCTACGAATTATATTCAATCAAGAAGAATTAATATTTGCCTTTAGGTTTTAGAGGTCTGATCTTCTCTAAGAGATCACTATTTTTTTTTCTTTGTTTTTGCTATTGATAAAACTAGGGTTCTATCATCTCAGTATCAGTGTGGTGTTCTTAGGGAATGCTAATCACATGATTATAAAAGAAAAGGCATGACATTAGTGATCTCAAATATTATTATATGTCTTTGGGAAAATAAAACATGACATCAACGGATGACCAAGCCTTAAAAACAAGAATGGATGCAAAGTTGGAGGCCCTTGAAGCAAAGATGAAAGCAAAATTTGATTCCTTGAAATATATGCTCGAACAATTGTTTTTGCAAAAGCAGCCTACATTGGAGCCGATCGTCACTCATAATAGACTTAACCATGCATTAGGATCTACCAACATTTTCAAGGATCGAAACAAACAAGATCTACCATTCCACAATCGTTGTATCAAAGGATATTATGACAGAAATCAAAAAATTTCTGATATAAAAATAGAGTTTCCACAATGTGATGGTGTGGATCCAATTGGCAATGGTATGATTAGTTTGAGGCTACTTCACACGGAATACTAACATGGAGGGACTTCATGGAGTCATTAATGGTGTGGTTTGGCCCTTCGGAGTATGAAGATGTGCATGGGGGGTTAGAAAAAATATGACAAATAATTACTATCTCAGAATATCAAGGACGTTTTAAACAACTATCCAATCGGATCCAAGAATGATTGGAACTTTAGTTGGTCAGGACGTTTGTAGCAAGACTTAACCCTAACGGCAAGTCAAGATGTACATGCCTCAACCCATGTCAACGGCTATCTCTTTCGCTTGATTACAAGAGGAATGTCTTACTAAATATGATCGTCGAATACACAATGAGATGGTTACTCGAGTAGGCAAAACAATTAAGATAGGGTCATCAAATGATAATGCAACAAGCCAAAACCTATCCATCAAACAACTTATACAAGAGGAACTTAAAGAAAAATCGGCATGCAAGCTTTGTTGGCATTATGATGAAAAAATGGCGTTGCAAAGAAAATCAATTATTTATTATTGAGCTGATAGAAGAGCCACCCGATAAGATTGGTTTTGTGTTAGATGGATATGATGACTGAGGATACTATTCATTCTTGGTCGACCTTGAGGACAATGTTGATAATAAGGGTGGGAGAATGATACATTTCATTTTTTGTTATTTCTATTTAGGAATGTTCACTCATCTCTGTCCTTTTATGTAATTTCCATTTAGGTAGAATGCGTCCATCAGGAGATGTTATGGGTTGTCGTGTGAGTTATTTTCCTTTCTTGCTTGCCTTCTTTGTTGCTAATGTTGGAAACGGTTTTGAAAAACACCCAAATTTCTGTGTAAAATCTGATCGGGTGGCTATGTTTGAGCCAAAATAAAAATGGGACTCACATGTCGTTTAAGGTGGGTCCACATGGGTTTGTGTTCACCTCAATGAGGAGAACAACTCCATATGATTGGATGCTCAAAACCGTCAATGGGTGAATGAGAAATTTGTCTCCAAAAGTGTCTATTTGATCACTGGAAAAACTAGTAAAAGTGTGAAATTTTAATAGTCCCACATGGACTAGCCCATAAATTTATGTGTGTTCATATACATTAATGGTGAACATAAGTTTGGGCCCCAAGGGGCACCGCTGTTTTGTGGATGGGGAGGACCTAGCCAACATGGGCCAAGCCTATATTTAAACACACACGCGCCGAACCGGGTCGGTTTGGGTTGGGTCAATAAGATAAATAAATATCATTTTTATTTATAATTTTCTTTTTTGCATTCTCCCAAAATCGGCTAGGGACATGTCCCTTTAAATAGGTTTTACTGTTTTGCCCTTGCGGGGGTGTGACTATTCAAATGGGTTTTACAACTATGCCCTTGAAAACTATTGGGCCGAATAGACACACATGTGGCTATTGAATCACACCTATTGACACATGTACATTCCGTACGAACATGTAAGTGTCTCTTAAATCATTCCCTTTCACACATGTCTGTTCCGTACGAATGTGTAGGTGGCTATTAGATTGCAGCTATTGGTCATTGGTGATTGTACGGAATCAAAGGTTGTGTCCCTACACCTATTCCGAGCCGATACCAAAAAATTCTATAAATAAGAGGTCCCTCATACATTTCATCATTCAATTTTCGGTTAAACATTAGTGTCTCATAGTGCAGTCGTGTCAGAGTTAGTGTGAGGGAGAAGTACAGCACGAGTTGGTTCGCCAGACACACAGATTGTAGTGCTACTTCTGTGAGTTGAAGATCATTGTATCCTAGGAGATAGACGTTTGACTTGATCGTTAGCACCAGTGCGAGGGACGAATCTGTCTTAAGGACATAGTGTCTAACACTAGCCTTGATCTAGTTAAGTGAAGTTTTGATCATCCGGAACAAGTAAGTATTTTGTTTATTTGATTCAAGTACTTTCATATTTTATAGTGTTGTGAACATATATAGAATACTAAAATAACAATAACAAGATAACAAATTATACCCTCAAATTGAATGACTTTGATTAATGCATTAGTCCATATTATCATGTGTATGTCATTTAACTTATTATGGCACCATTGCCAAAATTTTAAATTGACTCGAAAAGGGGAATACATTTTTTTGACAAAATTTTTGCATCAACTTGTACATCAGTGCCAAAAAAGGAAAACTAGCAAATAACTTGTTTGTTACATTAACAAATAAAAAAGAAAACCCTAGAGCAAGGTCGAGAGCCAAAAGGGGCCCTTAAGAAGAACTCTCACTCTTTTTTCTCTCTCCAACAGTAATGGCAGTTTCGTCTTCTAGAAGTAGATCCAGTAGACCAATTCTACCTATATCGAACGGGTTTCAAAGATCAATTTTCCTTGTCTGGAAGGTTTTTCTTTTCATCGGCTTTAGCTTCGTCAAGTTCGAGTGCTACTTCTAGATCAATGGGTTTCTTTCATAGATCCACCTCACCAACTCATGTTAACCTCTACAAATCTATTCCAAGTGCTTCTTACATTCGGTTCTCAATTGACCATTCAATTTCTCTAGTAGGTCAATCGTTGTCTCTCCTTGCAATCAGGTCATGAAGAAGTAGAATAATCCTCTACCAGCTTCGTCGTCTCAAAAGATAACGTGTTTGTATGCTCCTCCGACGACTATTGCCCTGATATTTTTAAGAAGGAAACGCAAGAAAATAAAGAGAAAAATGTTACTTTTCTGGGAGTACTCACTTTCCTACCCAACTCCGTAATAACCAAGGTTCAAAATATTGTTATAGCGACTCATATCGCGGACCCGAGATACGGGTACAGCTCGCGTTTCACAACTTATCGCAAAGATACGGTGTTCGAAACCGAGAGACAGGTGAGATACAGGTCAAATGAAGGAATTTTGATTTGAAACTTTGTGATTTGATAAAATAATCACTAATTCACACTTAGGAATCATTAAATATAGGAAACAACCATCTATGATGGTTGAAAGAACCATCATCTTTATGACATACATTGTCGATGATGGAATCTATGGAAACACTATGTAAACCTTAAAATTTTTAATGTAATCTTAGAAAATGTTATAATAAACATTATTAAATACTTATAAACCATTGTTCTTCATTACACACTTGGGTATCAATAGTTGGGAATCAGTGCCCTCGTGACACTCATTATCGCACATGTGCAGAATTTTAAGTGTTAAGAGGTTCGAATTCTTGTGGATAAAAATAAATTATATAAATAAATATACAGTATAAGTGTAAGTGTGTAACATAACTACATAAATAGGATAGCTAAATAGATAATATGGTTCAAATTTCAAAATGACTACATGACCTAAGTGCATGTTTGATACTTTCTTTAATGTAATCTTCTTCTTTTTT
>JAOXJP010227883.1:0-11222 GCA_025762735.1 Platanus orientalis | reverse complement strand
CAGTGTTACGTGTTCCTAAGTTCAATTTTTATTTGTTATTCATCAATCAAATTACTAAAAATCTTAATTGTTTATTTATTTTTTTCACATTTCACTGGGTCTTTTAGGACATGGTGATGAAGAAGACAATTGGTTTAGGGTATGAGAACAATGGCCTTTGGATTCCAGTTTACCAGTAGCTACATCGGCAATAAAGAGGGATTCCTCTGCCTCTAGATCAAATGAGTAATTCACTTGGCACTGTTGCTTGGGTCATTTATCTTTTTCTGCGTTGAGGGAAATATTCCCTCAATTTTCTTATTCAAAATCTAATTTCTTTTGTGAAAAAATCTTAATTGTTGTGTTACTTTTTTCCCATCTCACTATGTCTTTCAGGACATCGTGACGAAGAAGACAATTGGTTTGGGGCATGAGAACGATGGCCTTTGGATTCCAATTTACCAATAGCTACATCGGAAATAAAGAGGGATGCCTCTAAACTCTGGATCAAATGAGTAATTCACTTGGCACTGCTGCTTGGGTCATTTATCTTTTTCTGCGTTGAGGAAAATGTTCCCTCAGTTTTCTTATTCGAAATCTAATTTCTTTGTGAGCCATGTCAATTGGCCAAGCATTGTAGGTCTATTTATCCCATTAACAATACTAATAAAAGCTCCATTCCTTTTCACTTGTACATTCTAATGTCTTAGGGCCTTCCCCTACTAATTCTTTGTCTAGGTTTCGAAATTTTGTGACATTTGTGGATGATTGTTGTTCTCGTGTAACTTCGGTTTATTTGTTAAAAAATAAGTGATATATATACAATATTTAAATCCTTTCATAGCATGGTTAATACCCAGTTCAACACCAAAGTTCATATTTTTCGGTCTAATAATGGTGGAGAATATCTTTCCCGTGAGTTGTCTTCATTTCTTGATACGTCTAACATCAATCACTAGACAACTTGTCTAGGCACTCCTGAGCAAAATGGGGTGGTTGAAAAAAGAAACAGATATTTAATAGAGATTGTCCATGCAATTATGTTCACTATTCATGTGCCAAAGACTTTATGGTCTAAGGCCATTCAAACTACAGTTTACCTCATAAATAAGATGCCCTCGTGTGTCCTTTCTCGTAAATCTCTACTCCAAATCGTGTCTCTGATTTCTCCCGGTTTTCTCTACCACGCAAAACCTTTCGTTGCATTTGCTATGTACATGTGTCCAAATCTGATCACACCAAACTATACTCAAAGGCACTTTAATGTGTTTTCTTAGGTTATGGGGTGAATCAGAAAGGGTACAAATATTTCGATCCCCCGACTCATCGTCAGTCTGTGTCTCGGAACATGACCTTTTTTGAGTCCATTCCTTTTTCTCTTCACATGGCACCTCTCTTCAGGGGAGCAGTCTGTACGTGAAGAGATGTCTATTCCTAGTCTTATTTCTATTCTTGTTCTAGTTCCATCTTATTTGTTTGATGGTAGAAGTAGTACTGGTGGAGAGGGGAAGTTTAAGTTCGAGAGACAAGTGTATCTACGAAAGAAGAAAAAGCAAGGGGGCCAAGAAGAGGTCCTCGAAGCAAGAGGAACACAAGACTTGAATTCTCATGACCCACTCCAGGCATTAACTTTTGATCCAGTTCCTGAACCAGGTAATATCTTATCTTCTCCTTCTCAATCACATGATAACCTTGATCCGCCCATAGCTCAAAGAAAGGGTGTGAAGACTTATACAACACCCAATGTCAAATTTTGTATTCTATCATGCATTATCTCCTTCTTTCTGATGTTTCTCTATGGCCTTATCCTCTATTTTTGTCCCTCGTAGTGTACCTAAAGCATTTTCACACCCAAAGTGGAAGGATGCAATTATTGAGGAAATGTAGGTGTTGGAAAAAAATAATAATACGTGGGATTTAGCTAACCTACCAAGAGGAAAAAAATTGGTAGGCTATAAGTGGGTATTTACAATCAAGTACAAGTCTGATGGATTTGTAGAGTGGTATAAGACAATTCTGGTTGCAAAGGGGAATACCCAAACCTTTGGCATAGATTATCAAGAGACGTTTGTCCCAGTACCTAAAATGAATTCAATCCAAGTGCTCGTTTCTTTAGCAACTAATTAGAATTTGCCAATCTTCCAATTTGATGTGAAAAATATTTTTTCACATGGAGACTTAAGAGGAAGATGTATATACAGCCACTCCCCCAGACTTCCGTATGCCAAATGCTGATGGGAAAGTCTGTAAATTGAAAAATTCCTTGTTTGGCTTCAAGCAATCTCCATGAGCATGGTTTAAGAGATTTAGCTTAGCTATGCTAAGGCTGAGATAACGACAAGCTCAAGCAGATCACACCTTGTTTGTAAGACAAAAGGACACTAAAATTACAGCCCTAATAGTGTACGTGGATGACATTGTAGTCACTAGAAATGATGAGGCTGAAGTAGCTCAATCGAAAAGAAGCTTGGCACAAGAATTTGAGATCAAGGACTTGGGTTTTCTAAAATACTCTCTTGGGATTGAAGTTGTCAAAGCAAAACAAGACATCTTTCTTTCACAGTGGAAGTATGTTTTGGACTTGTTGAAGGAATCAGGATGGAAGGTTGCAAAACCTTGTGCTACACCCATTGAAGTGAATCATAGACTGAAAGGATGTTAGTGAAAGTCTCATCTACTTGTTCCTTACTTGTCCCGATATTACATATGTTGTGAGTGTCATCAGCTAGTTCATGCATGCCCCCACTAAAGATCATATGGAAGCAACATACCGGATCCTTAGGTACTTGAAAGGGTGTCCAAGAAATGGTCTCTTGTATAAGAGACATGGCCATCATCATGTGGAGGTTTATACGGATGGCCTAGGTCACTTACCAATTCCCAGGTCTACATCCGGCTATTATTCATTTATTTATGGTAACCTTATTACTTGGAGAAGTAAAAGCAATGTGGTAGCCATGTGGTAGCCAGATCAAGTGTTGAGGCAGAATTCAGATCCATGGACCATGGAATTTGTGAGTTACTACGGTTAAAAATGTAACTTTCTGAGGTCAGCTTTCCAGTAAAGGGACCCATGTGTTTTTACTGCGATAATAAAGCAACCACAAGCATTGCACATGATCATGTTCAACACGATCGCACTAAACATGTGAAGGTTAATCATCACTTTATCAAAGATCATCTCAAGAAAAGCAGCATCTGCACTCCCTTTATTCAAACTCAAGACTAATTAGCCGATACATTCACCAAGGGTCTTAGTGGAGCACATTTTACATATTTAGCTGGCACGCTAGGAATGATAGATATATATTCTCGAGCCTGAGGGGGAGTGAAGGAGTATATGTATTGGGGGTAATTGTGAACTATATTTGGGGGTTTATATACCATTATGGTGTATAAGAGTTATTTATACATATAAATAAACATAACACCGTATGAGTACAGATAGACTCATACGCTACTTTCTCCCACACACTTCTTCTTATCTCTCTCTCTCTTTCTCATTTACTGTTGATTTGTAGGGATTGAATCAGCCAAGTCTGATCAACCCAGCCACCAATCGATATTTTAATTGTCCTCCCAGAAGGGAAAACAAACTCAGTGTTCACTACAAGAACCATCTCATCTTTTTAGGGATTCCATAACTTCAAAGTTTTAGGCCCATTCCAATATTTCAGTGTTTAGGTTCTTTCCAAAATTTTAGGGTTTTGGCCCTTATCTCAAAGTATGATTTAGATGACTATATCATAGATAACCTAGTTGAAGTAATAACCCCAAAGTGTCACAGGAACCCCATTGGAATGGAACCAAATGGAAACCTGGCTCTGATACCAAAATTGATATAACACACAAGCTTTGATACCAAAATTGATGCAGCACACAAGCTCTGATACCAAAATTGATGCAGGACAATAAGGAGCAAAGAAGAACAAGAAGAAAGAAAAAGACGAAGAAGAATATAGAAAAGTACCTATGAGTAATTCCTACCCACAATCCAAAGTAATTCCTACCTGGATTTCAAGCTAGGCACAAAACTTGAAAGAAAGGAAGAGGCATCAAAACTTGAAAGAGAGGAAGAGGCATCACTCATGGAAGTCAAAACTAGCAAAACTTCTTTATTAATTTTGGGGGAGAGTTCCTTTTATAGCCAAAAGAGCAGCCCTTTAGTTTCCTTACAATTCAACTTGTAAACATAAAAAGAAACTCTCTGAAACATAAGAATGAAGCTTACTAAATCATAAAAAGAAACTCTTTTAAAAAAAACTTTCTAATTTTAAAAACTAAGACTTCTAAGACTCATTTTCGTCACTTGCTGATATTCCCTTAGTATTTCGGTCATAACTTATCCAAATCACATCAGATTCTCAAAATCTTGGTCTCATTGGAAAGGTAACTAAATAACATTTTCAAATGACATCAAAATCAAGCCAAAAAGACAAGTTTTGACCTTAGAAAACTTGGGCTAAAAGTGACGCGATTACAACATAAAACTCTTAATGGCAATAATTCAACTCAAATAAAGACTAATCAACAACTTTGACTTCAAATAATGTGCCAATGATGTCAATCCATATGTTTTCTCGTGTGGACCCAACCAAGAGGCATGTGCGCTCCACGTGGTATTTCATGTCGGCATCAAAATGTCTCCTGGTAGTCAATACTGAATGTCTGTGTGTATCCTTTAGCAACCAGACAAGCCTTGTATCTGTTAATTGATCCATCAACTTGCGCTTCACCATAAACACCCACTTACACCCAACTGTCATCTTCCCTTTTAAAAGATCAACTAACTCTCATGTGCAATTCTTTTCCAATACACTCATCTCTTCCACCATTACACTCATCTCTTCCACCATTGTAGCCCTCCATCTTGGTTGTGAAAGGGCTTCAAATACACAAGGATAGTGACAGAAGACAAGGAAACAACAAATCTTCAAAAGGAAGGAGATAAAGGACAATAGGAGACAAAATTAGTAATAAGATGTTTAGTGCAAAATCTAACATCATTTCTAAGAGCAATAGATTTGTCAGAATCATCCACTTCAAGAACTAGATCCAAAGAAGACTCTTTGATGGAAGCAAAAGAATTATGGTTCTGATTCTGATGCCGATCACCTTACTTTTTCCTTCAAATGTACACCTGAAGTTCAGTCTCCCCCTTTCGAATAACATCACCACTATCAAAATAATATGAAGGAACTGGAACAAAAGTGAAATGGAGGAAGAGAATTCCTCACCACTTGACCCTGAAGAGATGTCTTACTCGAAGAAAACAATGTACTAGACTAAAAAAGGTCATATCCTTGCAAACAAACTTCCCACGAGTAAGTGGATGGAAACATTTGTACCCTTTTAATTTGCACGATAGCCTAAAAAGACACATTTAAGTGCCCTTGGGTCTAGTTTGGTGCGATCAAATACATAACAAATGCACCTAAACATTTTGGGAGGAAGGGAGAATTGAGGAGTTTTAGAATAAAGAACTTCCATTGGGGATTTGAAAGAAAGAACACATGTGGGCATCCTATCATGTTCCTAAGGTATGTAGCAATTTGAATGACATTAGACCAGAAGGTCTTAGGCACATTCATTGGGATTGTGATCGCACGAGCAATCTCAAGTAGGTGTCTGTTTTTCCGTTCAGTCACCCCATTCTGCTTAGGAGTATCCTAACATGTAATATGGTGAACAATCTCAATTCATCAAAAAAGGAAGAAAGAGAACTAGAGAGGTACTCTCCACCATTATTAAACCGTAACATGTGAAGTTTGGCATTAAACTAAGTAACTACCATGTAATAAAAAGATGTAAATGTAGTACACACATCACTTTTAATCTTTAATAGATATACCCATGTAGCTCTAGAATAGTCATCTACAAGCGTAACAAAGTGTAAAAAGCCAAACAATGAAGTAACTGAGGATGGACCCCAGACATCAAAATGCACAATTGAAAGTTGACACTAAAAATGAACTTTTATTATTACGAACTGGATAGACAAAACGACAATGTTTTGCCAACTAACAAGGTTCACAATGAAAACTATTAGAAGAAAAGTAAAACTAAGGAAACATCTTCCTTAACAAAGAAAAAGACGGGAAGCCAAGACAATGACGTCATTGTACTACTATAACAACTCATTTGTAGTAGTAGGGGATTTTTTTTTTTTTTTTTTTTTTTTTGATAACTTAGTAGTAGGGAGATAGCACTTTTTATTGCTGAAGATGCAACAAAAGAATTAGAATCCGAATCCAAGAAATGGAGACCATCCTTCTAATGCCCCATACGGATAGTCGCCTTTGTCTTTAAGGCCTGAAACAAACAATTAAAAAATATATATAACACTGCAATTAAAACTTTTGGTGAGATGACTGATAGATAATAAATTTCAAGTGAAATTGAGAACATGAAGGACAGAAGACAAAAGTAAAGCAGAGGTGGTAGAAATATCACCATACCCATCAATAGATGAATAGGAACCATCTGCAATGTGGACTTATCTTTCCTAGAACTAATATAATATGATATAAAGAGGGAAGACATACCGGTCATGTGATGAGACTCTTGAATCAATGATCCAGGAACTCTGATGCAAATGTACCTGAAGTTGCAAAAGACGATGTAGGGGTTGTTGAAGGAGGCTCGAGCTGAGAAACAAAACAACAGAAGGCCTCAGAGTCCTCACAGGATAAATTTTCATTAGATAAAGTAGAAGATATGAGAGTTGTAGGTGAAAACCCTGAAGAAGTGGATGCCACAGAATGAACACTAGGTCTTTGCCTCCAAACCGACCACCTCGTTGAAACTGACGTGGATGAAAGTCTTGAGGGTGTCCATGGAGGTCCCAACATTAATCTTTATATGTCTAGACTAACCACAATGGTCACATTTGATTCGATCTCTGTCATCTGATGAGTTACTGAATCTCCTACCATGACCATGTCCTATAGAACCACCACAAACTCCTCTACCAGAGGTAGACATGAGTGTTGATTTCTCAACTGAAGGTGACAAATTCATCACTCCTCTTCGTCTTTCCTCCCTATGAACATATGCATATACCTTATTCAAGGAAGGTGATATGGGTATATTCAAAATCTAGACCCGAACCTATTCATATTCAGAATTTAATCCTACTAAGAACTCGAATATCTAAACCCCTTCAACATGCTTCTTATATGCCATAGCATCGCTCACACAAGATGGTCTGTTAGTGTAGTGTTTCACTTCCTCCCACATTTTCCATAGAGAAGAATAATAGATGACAAGGGGCTGACCCCATTGTTTCAACTGTGCTATTCACTACCTTAGTTCGTAGACCTTCGTGGTGTGTCCAACTTTAGAATACGCCTGAGATAACGACTCCCAAATTTGATGAGCAATCTCTAAGAATAGGTAATGTTCACTAATTCTTTCTTTCATTGAATTCAAAAGTCATCCCATGACTGTGGCATTCTTGGTCTTCCACTTCCGATAGCGGGGGTCACCTTTTGGTGGTATTTCCACTTCCACAATAAGGTACTTTTCTTTATCTTTTCACTGAGCATAAATCATAATGGATTTGGACCACATAAGATAATTTACTCCCATCAAATTTAACAGTTATAATCTGACTCTAGGATTGAACTGCAATAACTTGGGTGCTGCCCACATCTACAGCAAAAAGTAGGTGTTCCACATGAGGTAGAACTTTCCTCTGACATGATGTCATGCACAAAAGACTACTAAATTCGAACAAGATCAGATCCCCGAAGTCACACACAATACACCTATCATAGGCTACATAGCCGATAAACAACATCAACAATATTCAAGAACAGGGACCAGATCCATACACACATATCAAACTACGATTGTAAAGCCAAAAACACTCGACAACCATATGTTTTGAAGCCACCATAACCTGAAGGAATCCTAGGCGATCACCAAGACACCTCCCAGCATCACTATTATTATCAACAAGTAAAAAGATAAGCCACAAATCGAGTTACCTATAGGGGCAGTAACACTAGGGCACGAGAATTGATAGAACTCCCTCAATACTTCACCAAACTCCTTGGGGTTTGTTGCAGATAGCCACTGGGATAGAGAGGGAGAAAAATCAACCCAAAAAACCAGGCAGAAAAACATTGACCCAAACATTGTATGCAAAATTCCAAAAACTGGAATTTAGATTTTTTTTTTTTTTTAGAGAAATTTTTTTTTAAATTCAAGGATCCACTAGAAATCACCAACAACCAATTCAACAATGTCTGTAAAATCACAATCTTCAAAACCCATCCAAAAAACCTTGCTGCTCTGACAGGTCATACGACTACTGATGTCAATCCTAGGTTTGTTGACATCAGCAACAGGGTGAACCAGTATCTCCACTGCATGAGCCTGCTCTAATAACAACTTGGTTTTGCAAATATGTATGAAAAAAGTAAAAGAAGAAAAGATAAGAGCAGAAAAATTAGAGGAAGAAGGAGAAGAGAGGGAAAAAGAGATTTGTAAGAATGATCGTATTAGAGAGTAGTCTACTCTTAATACGGGTATGTATATACATGTGTGCATAGGGTTTCTATACCACAAAGTATGGTATATAGTACATCATACATGTATAATGTTGCATTGAATATACTAACCCCAATTACATTGTATCTCAACACTACTAATCTTTGATATCTCCCAACATCAGGAAGAAGATCACTCTCATCCTCCTTCAGTCTATGATTAGAACCAATTAGGGTCTCACATGGTTTACACCTTGTTAAATCAGTTTCTTGCAAAAGATCAAGAAACATGCTTTTGTTGAGAAGTACAAATCTTTTTCTTAAAATTGGCTACCTCAATTCTAAGAAAATACTTCAATTGTCCCAGATCCTTAATTTCAAACTCCTTTGCCAAGCACTCCTTAAGTCTTCTCACCTTAGCCTCATCATATTCTGTTGCAATGGTGTCATCTACATACACAATCAAAGCAATCACCCTGTACAAAGCAATCACCCTGTAACCTAGATGCTTCAAGAACAATATGTAATCTGCATGGCACTACTTATAGTTGTTTTTCACCATAGCACTACTGAATCGCTCAAACCATGTCATTGGGGATTGTTTCCAGCTATATAATGCCCTTTCGAGATGACACACCTTCCCTTTCTTTGTTGGATACACAATTCTAGAAGGGGCCTCATGTACACCTCTTCTTCAAGGTCCTGATGCAAGAATGCATTCTTCATATCAAACTGTTGTAAGGACCAACCTTGGTTAGCAGTAAGATAGATAAAAACTCTTATAGAGAGCTGATTTTGGTGATTGGAGAAGGTCTCCTAATAATCAATGCCTTATGTCTCTGTACACTCCTTAGCCATCAATTGTATTTTGTATCTTTTTACTGAACCATAAAACTAGTGATTCACAGTAAACACCCACTTACACCTAATTGGTTCCTTGTCTTTAGAGAGATCCACCATCTCCCAAATGTGATTATTCTCGAGTGCCTTCATCCATGGCAGCATACAATTGAGAGTACCTTTCATACAATGTGAGGCATAGCAACAGAAGTCAAAGCTAATACAAAGGAATGGAATGGAGGAGATAATGCATAATAGACAAATGATGCTAGTACAAGAACAATAACCTTTTCTGAGAGAAATAGGAGCATCAGATTACTCAAAAACATCTTGAGATTTCAAGAGAGAGAGACCTTGTTTAAGAAGATCAGAAGAAGCTTCCAAGCCGGGTGGAAAGCCATGAAGACTATTTATCTTGGAGAAGAAGCATGCAGTAGGAAATTCCATGTAGCTAATTACATGGATTTCAAAATTGTATGGATTCCATGTAGTTAATTACATAGGAACATTGGATTCCTCATTACAAAGTCACATGCTAGTAGTATTTCGGTCATAATTTTCCCAAATCACATCCAATCCAAAAGATCATGGTCTTGTTGGAAAGGTAACTAAATAACCCTTCAAATGACACTAAAACCAAACCAAATAGGTAACTTTCAACCCCAGTTATAAGGCCTAAAGAAAAATGATGAAGAAGAACATTCCCTTGTTTTGAAGAAATAAATAAGAACTATTATTTTGAAAATAAATAAAAATCCTCAACTTGACGGACAAGAAACCTAGTTAATCCAAAATTGATTAAAATTAAAAATTATTTACCAATAAAAACTTTAAACCTAAGTACCCAAAATGGCCTTGCATAAGCCAATTGAATTTGTTTGCCAAAATTTTAAAAAATCCCATTAAATTTGAGTTGGGTTGTTTTGCATCCCGTATCACTAATTCAAATTAACAAGACCAATAACCATCTAATATTAGGCGTACTTTTAGGTGGGCCTAATTTCTGTGCTAGGCCAATTTGTCTTGCTAGGCCTAGATACAAAAATCCACCATGAGGCCAATTTGTAGTTATCATCAAATGATATATTACAGTCACTTAAGTATAAAGCGATCGATAGTTAGAATGACAGAGCACAAGAGAAACAATCTCCTAATGCGTGACATAGAAGCTACCATGCCAAATATCAAAGGAGAAATAAATACATTCATTGGGAAGCTATGAAAATAAAATTAGAAGGCAAATGAATACAGCACACAGTTTGTGAGCAGGAACATGGAAGATCTTGGCTAGGAAGTGTTTCCATAGAAGGTGAACAAAGAGCTTATGGAGATTAGAGAGAATTTATAAACCTTTCAAGAGAGGTATGAGGGGAGTGCTCTAAGGCGAGCCCTAAGAAGGCTGAAAGAGGAATCACTTGTATAACAGCTTACGATGGTGGTGGCTAGATATGCAACAAAGAAGGGCTTAAACCATCCAATTGATATTGTTCCACTGGATTTAAAAATACATTTCAATTTAAAAGCACAGGGGCATATGGAAGAGGGTAAAATTCCCAAGACCGCTCAGGTGATGTAACAGTTACGAAAGAGAATACAAAAGCTAGAGATAAACAAAGAAAGAAAGAAATTAACATGAAGAACCAACAACGCCTATCCAGGTGTAACACAGGAGAGGTGAAATGGAAGAAGAGACCCTAGAGGGGGCTGAGCATCAACCATTCTTGATGAAGCTAAGTATGTTAAGGTGCTTTAGAGGGCAATGAAAAAACACTGAATGAGGTGTAACCTGCGAAACCAACAACCAATGTGGTCAATGCCATCAATCACACACATTCTAGTTAAGTTAAAAATAGGAGTCTTTTTTTTTTTTTTTTTTTTTTTTTTTTTTTTTTTGGGGGGGGGGGGGGG
>JAOXJP010227882.1:0-11223 GCA_025762735.1 Platanus orientalis | reverse complement strand
ACTGAATTTAGCTAATGCACAAGCGCAATGTGGCATGCCCTTTCCTGGTATTGGCTTGTGAGGTCAATGGTTTTTATGGACATTTTGGTGATTAGATATTCTTGGGACATTTTGGCTCCACCAACGGAAAATATTGATGCCACTGACTTATTTGTATGCATTAGGTGAGAGGGGAGCCTATGTTTCTCAACCCAACATGTGAATGCTACTTTCCACGTTAGTTGTGTTATAGTATTTTTGCAGGTCATTATTATTTTGATGCCTTCTTCTTTCTGATCAAAGACTGCATCAAATCATGGAGATGGACTCTTTGATGCTTCATCCCATGCTGCATCTGCTAACCCTTAGGCTAGAGGCAGCCTGCTATTTCCCCAAGGGAAGAATTGGTGAGCCCTTAGCACTTAACACTTGCTGAAGAGTAGCAATCTCTTCAGACTCCAGTGAACCCAGGACCATGTAGAGATCACCAGGCCACAAAGCAATATGGCGTATCTAGTTTCCTTGCCTAGTAGTGGGCAGTTCAAACTTGCCATTCAACTCTGCCATTGTCCTTAGATGTAAGTGTAATCTAATACCCAAAGGGAACAAAAATGCTCCCTATTACAGTTGCTTCAAGGTCTCTCGATCAAGTATCCATGACCTAAGACTTGCTCAACTGAACCAATTGGCTCGGAAATGATTAGGGCTATCATTTGGCCTTCATCCATAGGAAAGATGCACCTTTGTGAGGAGCATAATGCCACAAGAACTTTTCTAACTGTTCTCAGTCCCAAGTAAATGCATCATTATGGCTGTTGGATTCCAAGTTTATTCAGAGGCTGGCTTCATGGTCCTCAAGTTGTATGTCAATGACAACTGGCTAGAGAATTGTCCCTCTGGAGAATGTGGTTTGTATCAAAATTCAAATAAGTTGGATGTATCCAAAGTGCAAAATTTTATATTTCAATGGGATCAAGATGTTCTTACCAATGCATAAATTCATGAACTATCAAAAGCAGTTGCAAAGGAGTTGAGGAGAATTGGACTCTCTAAAATATTTTCCTTGACTGACCATGAAGCAGCTTTGCCGTTGACTGAAGGTATGCATTGACTACAACTGAAAACATGCTCTGAAGTACTGGGGATAAAAAGACTTGAAAGAATAGATGTTTGCAAAACAGGAACTTTAGTTCATTGAGGGTTTATTGATTTGTAGTTGATGGTAGTGGACTTTGTGGTTGTGATTTTAAAACATTGATTTCAGTGTTTGCCCTTTTCTGGCACATTGGTTGGTTAGCGAAGTAGATGCTCTAAACTGACGAGTCCAGATCCTATGGTACAAAAAGTTGCTTAGTTACCAAAACACCATCCATTAATAAATATGTATGCATAGGCCAATATATAACACAGGTACACAGAGTTGCTTAGTTAAGCATAACCATGAATCCCTCTGTAATGACAAAACTACCTCTTCATGTTGATATATGTCCTGTTCAGAGAGGAGGACCAATGTAAGTACTCTGATCACAAAACCGGAGGATTCGGAATGGTGTGACATAGCTTCTATTTATGGTGGTTCAGCACATTTCTATTAGAAATCAATGCATATGCAGCTAGTTGATCCAGACCATCAATTGAAGTCTGTTCTGTTTAATTTAACCCAAAGCCTTTTTTGCCAATTGAATGATCCTTCGTTATCCAATGAATTTTTCTTTTCTTTTTCTTCAGGGCTAATAGGTTATGTGCAGTATTCAGACAGACAATTATTTAGTGACACGTAGGATAATTAAAATGTGTTTTCACTTTGGTTATATCTCATCCAACAAAGGTGGCTCATCAATTGAAAAATCCTGACCAATGTGCAGACATCTGGATTATGCATAGAGAGATATGAGGCACGACTGTTATTGGTGGTGAGGAACATCATTCTATTTTTCTTTTAAGGATAACGATGCAAAATTCTGTAGCTGGACTAATTCTGTTGAACCTGGTTCACGTTACCTTAAGCTTGGACTTGTCTAACCAAGTGAACATTATTGTTTCTGTTGTTTCCTCTTTAACAGTCTTCCTACTTAGAACTAACTTCTGTTCTTCATTTTCCGTTTTCTGTGTGGCCTTTGTAATTTCAGGGATGAGCTCTCCTCACAGTACTCACCAATGTCAGAAGACTCAGAGGATTCCCGATACTGTGATACTCCTTTAATCACCTCCATGGCCCAGCCGGACAGCCTACCAACCAGTCCAGTTTCTCCTCACAGGTATCAAAAACAAGTTAGCGGATTCCCGCCAACAACCCCCACCACTTCAAATCCGTCGCATGGATGTGCTGCAGCATGCTCCCAGACTCGCCAACGGGGTTCAGACTCTGAGGGCCGATTCCCATCTTCACCCAGTGATATATACCACCCAGCTGACTTGAGGAGGGCTGCCCTCTTGCGGTCTGTACAGATGAGAGCACAGCCACCAGGCCCACCAGCATTTGAGTCGCCATTCAGTCCAGGGCAAGAGCCCATGCAGAGTATTGAAGTCGAAGAGCGGGTGTACTCATGTGTAAAGCCTTTACTTGATGAAAGGGATTATCAAAACCCACAAGTTCCTAATATATTAATGGAAGAGTGTTCTTCAATGGGCATCTCAGATTCCCAACTAGGCCGAGAAAAGCCTTGCAGGGTATTGAATATGAATGTGAAAGGGGAGGAATCTGGGGAGGAAGTTTTTGGAGGAAATGGGTTGGGGAGATCAGCTCTAATGTCGTCTAGGAGATCTTCTGTTTTAGGTGCAAATGCTAAAGTTTGTGACAATTTCAAGTAATTGAGCTATCACTTCAAACAGAAGGTGTTGGTTGGTGTCTTTGTGGAATGGTAGCCTTTTATTGACAGAACCATGACCCTTTTGTCATTCATGGTTCATTTTTAGGAAGGGAAAGGTTTCGCCTATTTACTAGTCTAGAGGGCAGTTCAACACCGTGTTATAAACTTATATGTAAGCCATTCCTTCAATCTTTTATTGTTACTTTTTACTCACTAGTTATTGTCGAATGAAAAACAACCAATAGGTGATTTCCCCATCATTTTTGCACCTCATTAGACGTTCAAACTACTTGCGTTGAGTACAATAAAGTGATAAACATACCAGATCTCAAAAGAAATAGTGTGGCATGAATGGAATTAATGAATCATAGACTCTTTTTGGCAGAACTACAAGAATTTTTAGTAAATGCATCAGTATTGCTCGTCTCCCCCGAAGTATAAAAAGCATCCCAAATGTCCATTAAATCTGTGGCATGGACGTGCAAATTATTCTTTTAGTTTCTCATTAGCATTCTTATGGAGAAGGAAATCAGGTACAGCTCTTGGCACCAACTTTGTGCATGCAAATAATTGCAGAGGTAAATTGCAAGTAAAGAATTTTTATATTGATTTAGAGAGTTGGCCGGGGGCTGTCTCAGCATGGGTGGTGCAAGCATGCGATAGAGCACCAAGTCTGTTTTGTTTGCACACATGAAAGAAATTGGGAGTTCTTATTTAATATCCAGCCTACGGGTGATGAATGATAGGCCTTCACGAATCTGCTCACAGTGGCAACGAAGCCAAACAATTAAGGTCATGATAAACAAAAGCTAGAAATCTGGCTCTGCTCTTGGTTTGCACGTGTTGGCTTATGGCCGGGTGTGCCCTTGATTTGCACGGCTTGCTCTGCTCTTTTGTACAACTGAATTACATTTCTATATGCTGCCAGATCTGCCCTTGAAGACAATCTCCCACGCCATGGCAATGGGGCCAGATAGGTGCAGGTTTTGGCGAATCCAAGCGGACTGAACTAAACACAAGTGAGCGGGGCAAAGATAAGAGACAGCCAGCCAGAGAGAGAGAGAGAGAGAGATCAAACACTTAATCCTTCCAAGAGAGAGAGAAATCAAACACTTAATCCTTCCAATTAATTTCATACACTAGCAATTCGAACTCAAAATGGCTAAACTTCTTATAGCCAGAACAAGATCCAAAACCAGATTGCATCATATCAAACACACCTAAATGGGGAGGGACGGGCCCATTTAACCGGACTAATAGCATCGGCTTTTATGCAGCTTCAACTTCTGATGTCCACCAAGTCAGTATTAGAATTGTTTGCACCTTTGCAGGGTACCTTCGGTTGTTTGTTGCAAAACCATCTTGTTTGCTAAATTGAGAACGGCAAATCAAGATCTGGAAAAGCCAGCATTTTCGTGCCAAACTGTAATCCGAAGTTGTCCAAGCAAATCATGTTCTCTTAATAATGATGTAAATAAAATATGTTTGTCATCCTACCGAATGGCAGAAGGGTGATCCTGAAGATGCACTATGGCATGATGCAGCTCCTCCAAGTCTTCCAAGTAAATACTCTTCATGTCAAGCTGCTTTCTCAAGTCCTCCAGCCAACAACTGATCTTTGACTCCACCCCAGATTTTACATTCGGAGTGTTGATCATAACATTTGGCGGGGTTGTTCTTACTAGTAATTGAGCTGACCATTGGCAATTGTCAATGAACACTTCATTCAATCTGAAAGGAAGAATAATAAAAGAAACGTCAGCTGTTGATTCATGAAATTCGATACCTGTACATTCAGACATACAAACACATACACCAAGAAGCAAAACAATCGTGAAAGCAGAAATAATGGACACATGACTTGGTGACCATTTGTGTAAAAAATTTCAACAATCTCAATCTTGGAAGATTCCAGAGTCCCAGACTACCCTTTTCATTTTCTTTTCTTTCTTACTCCCCCCACCCCCCCTCTGGAAATGTACTAGGAATAAGTTAACACAAAAAAATCACAATGACAAGGGCCATGGGATCAAAATGGCTTTAGATGCACCCCAGCTAGGAGTCCTCTTACACCAAAGCAAAACAATCAGGTGATTCTGATCATCAGACATCTAGCATTATTTCAGACTGAGAAAACTATGGCAAATGGTCCAACGAAATTAACCGCATCAAGTGGTTACATTTCATCCCCCACAAAATTCTCTTTTTTTAATACTGAAAATAGGGTTCCCTTCGTGGGGCTCACCTAATGGTGGGTCATAAGCTTAGCTATTGGCCATCATATCTATAAGGCAGCACCCCCACCCCCCCCCAAATATATATATATATATATATACAACCCAAAAGAAAATTAAAATGATAAATAAAATAAAGTGAATTTAATTTCCTACCAGCTCCTAGAGGCTACCCAATTTCAGGGGTATATCAAGGAGTTTTCTAGAAATGGGTACTTTAATAATATTTGTTGCATTAAAAACTTTAAAGTATCGATTCCATGAGGATGCCCTCACATGAGGCCTCACTTTTAACTGTTGTTGGACTGGTGTTAGAGGGGATTGATACCAATATATCAATACATGATCTGGTATGAGAATTAAGTGAATTCGAATATAATATTATATAGATTAAAGAGGCGCACTTTCATTGAATCAGAATCTTGGCCATTTTTTTTTCTTTTAAAAAATTCTTACCTTATCTATCAAAGAAAAAAAAACATACAAACAAATCATATGGTTTTATCCATAAATATGCTTTCTGTTTTAAGTGTTGGTTTTGTGTCAAAGGGTATTCATGCCAACATAAGGTTGAATATTGGTGTTAGTGGATTTAATCCAATGTTAAGCAAGCCAACCTCATGTGGGGTGCGCCTCAGATTTGATGACCCCATTAGGTCAGACTGACATCAGGGCCAACACATCAGCTCCAAAAAAGTGATTTACACTTTTTGAGGGGATGCTTTCCACTTTTTTGCACTGATGTGTTGGCCCCTGATGCCAGGTCTGACCTAGGGGGTCATACCAAATCCTTTGGGGGTAGGGTGGGGGTAAGCTACTTGGACCATTTGATCGGTTTTTTTATTAATCTTATCATATTATTTTATGCTGCTTAGGATTGCACAGAATTTGTTTTATATGAAATAATGGTATCTGGAGGTGTAATAGTGACATTTGAGATTTGATGATCCCATCATTATTGCAAGAAAATTTTATGAGTGCCCCTCACTCATTATCATTCTCCTTTCAAACAACATTTATAGATGGAGATGTAATCACGAGAGCAGCTCAAAAGTAAATGCAATATGGAGAGATCCATGAGATTAAGTATGATTTAGTGAAGGCCTTAGGGTGGGTATGGTTTCTTACTTTTTAAGTATGCCCTGCCCAGCTGAAATATCCTGTACACCAAAGATGACATCTACAGAGTCGTCCTTCGTCTTCAGAAGTCCCTCCACACGTCCACAAGACAAGCATATCGAGTGTATAGAAGGTTCTGCAGTCTTCACGTTAATGTTAGTAACTCTAATGGTGATATTTTCCAGGGAAGGCAGACCACGAATTTGTAGACGGAAGCTCATCACTGTAATCCCTCCAGTTGCAACTGCTCTCTCCCTCGATTCCATTCTCTAGGAAATTCCAAAGTGCTTGTTTATCAGATTGACAAAATAAAAGGAATTATGAGCAACTTAAAACAAATATGTACCTGAAATTCAATATGGCAGCTATTCAATCCATTAGATCCTTTTGTCAGGGAAGCATTCAATATCTCCCCAAAAACTGAAGCTGCTTGCCTCAATTGCAAAAGGCTGATAGTATGGGGTACCTTTTCAATAATAATAGAGCTCTGATTTTTTAAGTTGGGAGCATTCTCAGTATTAAATTTAGTTCTAGAAGCACCATTACTGTTCTCCACGTTGAAACGAACTGTATGTTTATCCTGCTTTAGAGGGCTGCCTTTCAAGCTTGAGTTGTTTTTTCCGCCTTTCAAGCTTGAGTTGTTTTTTCCAGGCAAAGGCATCCCAAATGCCGCTCGTATAGAATGATTGGCATTCTGCTTCAAATACAAACTCAAGGTCAAAAATATCAAGACTTCAAAAGATATACTTCATGCCAATGTTACTCAGAGAAAATAAAACTGACAATATGGATAGACAAAGCTAGAGGTAACTGGTAAGAAGAACAAAGAAACAATATTTTTTCACATTCCATGCATACCAGAGATGCTTTAGGCATTTCAGTCACCAATTTTGAAGGAAGACCTCCACCTTGCACTGGCAAGCCCAATTCAGAGAAGTCGTCATCTCCACTAGAGGAACTGTGTACCGAACACTTCAGATTTTGAACTCTTAGGATTCCATATCTTGAAAATGATGGTGACTGCTCCCCTGAGGCCATTCGAAATTGGAACTTGTCCAATGTTCCTATGTGAGATATTCTCCTCCCAGAGGATGAGTGGACAAAATGTTTCAATCCAGCACAGCTCCTGAACCCATCCACCACAGCATTGTTATCCATTCAAAAGTCATTCAGAATTAATACATGTAAAGAATAGGAATTTTAAAATATTCAATTTCCCTTTATTGGTTATATGTTAATGTACCTAAACATAAAATAACTATGTTTCTTAAAATAATCTCTCTCTCTCTCTCTCTCTCTCTCTCTCTCTCTCTCTCTCTCTCTCTCTCTCTCTCTCACACACACACACACACACACTCGTTTATTTATTTATTATGATAATTACTACTTTCTTAATAAAAAACGGGTAAATTCCATGTAATATAGGAATGGCAATAGGACTAGTTAAGTGGGTATCTGCCCCAACCCTAATGGGGTGGGTCTGATATGGCTAAGCGGGTTTTAGGTCGTGTTTAGATTTCATTCAGTAAACCCAAGTCAGGTCCGGTTGCAACAAAAGATGGGCTCCTTTATTAAGGGTCTTGACTGTTTACAGCCTATATATCTATTCCTCTGTTATTTTTCCATTTTTTTATTGAATTTATCCCATATAAAGGAACCAAGTTCTTAAAAACAAAGAAATTCACTTAAAAGTCACCACTTGATTCAAGATGAGGCGCTGAAATTCAAGCTTTCTTAATGATAGTTGAGGTCTCCTAGAAATTGTGCAAATAATTAGACCACACTAATGCCGTGATTCAACCAAGCTCGAAATAAAGTCTTTTCTCCCTATGGATTTGCACAAACAAGTGGAGAAGTCTCTTCCTTTCAATGCCCAAGTCGTGGGGTTTAAATAAGATAGATAATCACATCTAAATCTTACAGCAAATGATGGCATATGGCCTCATTGATAAGATCAGGAAACAGGTGATGCTGATGCCTTGCTTTTAATACCCCACTAAAACAAATAAACAAGTACCCTTCGCAAGAGAAGGGGAACCATTCCATGTTCCGGAATGAAGCAGGAGAAGAGAATATGATGTTGGGCCTTAGACATTAAGCCTACATTGTTCAACGGATTTTCTCTACATATTTTCTTCTCTCTTCTTTTCTTGCACGTTTATCTTCCTTAAAGAGTTCTTCTCTATTATGTTTAGTTTCTAATTTGGCAGAATTTCTCCCCTTCTGAGTGTATATATGAGACTTTGGGCTCTCTATATAAAGAGTCCCAATTTAATGGATTTAATAATTCCCAATTTAATAGTCTAAATGACCCAGCGTGTAACCGTTGTTGGGAATGTCAACATTGCCCAGGTTTGTTGAATCTTCGTCTAGTATGTGTCCATGTTTGTTGAACCTTAAAAGGCCCTCAGTTAATGGTTAAGGATCAATTTGTGACTGATTTGGAATGTCAACAGTCACAGTTAGTTGGGCTTATTGGACTCGTCTATCAACCTGCTCCCAGAGGATGCTGATATTGAAGCTGAAGTGTGGCCCACATGTGAGCTGGGTGGGACCCACACATGTGGATGATGTTGGGATCCTGTGGTACATTTATGGAGCATCACTACTCGAGTTTTAGTTAGGATTTATCTAGTCTTTATCTTGAATTATTGTTAGACTTGGTTTTAGTTTCCTTATGTTAATAGGATTTTATGACTACATTATCTTATAGTTGGGATTAGAAGATAAGATTCCATGTTTTCATGCAAATCAAAGTTGTAATAGGATTAGGAATTTAGAAGTCTTTTCATGATGTAATAGGGAGTTGTATTAGGGGTGTGGCCGTGGGTTATAAAAAACCCAACTGTATTGTTATTATTATTTTTTTTAAGGATGGATAATTAAAGAAATAGATTTTCTGATCTATAGCTCACAGCTGGGGTGTTTCTCTTCGGGGAGAATTCTGAAAAACTTGAAATGGTTCCCTTGGTGGATTCTCAGGGTTTCTCAAGCTTGGTGGAGGCCAAGGATCCTTGATGTAGTACAAGGGAAAGATACCAAAAATTGATGTATAATAATTCCAAGAGGCACAAATAATTATGAGATTCAAATTGTGGAAGCAAGATATTTCAATAATTGAATTTTAAAGCAATCAAGTAGCCACAAAATAGGGGAAATCAAGAAATAGAATAGTAAAATAGAGGTTAGAATGAAGAAGAAGAAGAAGAAGACGGAAAAAGATCCAAAAAGTGTATTTTTATAACTTTGGGCAAATTTTCTGGAAATTACCAAAATACCCCTCCGATGCATCAGAAATTTCTGAAAATTTTTCTATAGTTAAAATTTCATGAAATTACGATAAGATTAGAGGGATCAAATCAAAGAATTTCATAAAATGTAGGAAAAGGTGGGAAAACTGATTTAGAGGTTTGGGTATTAAAAGGGTTCAAGAAACACTCGAGAAAATGAGTCTTTCATGGAGAAAAACTAATAAACAATAAAGACATAAAAGAAAGAGAGAAACAGAAAAAGAAGATAATGAAAAGAAGAATGAAAGAGAGAAAAAGATATAGAAACCTTATGAGGAAATCACCAACCAAGATCTTCAATCTTGGCACCATAGCTTAGAGAATAGAGAATTATTCTCACTCTTGTAGAGAGAAAACAAAAACATTTTTCTTTTCAATCAATTTCATTGTAAAATTATAGGGAGGGATGCCTTTAAATAGGCTTACAACCTTAAACAATTACAAACGTGCTAAAATTAGAAACTTCCTAAAAATCCTTAACTTGCTAGCCAAGTTTTCTAAAACATAAAACTTTCTAAAAACTCACTTTCCTAAAAATTAAAACAACTAAAACTTAAGACTTCATTAAAAAACACTATTCTCGTTTTTACTGATACCTCTATAGTAATTTGGTCATACTTTCCCAAATCACATCGGATTTGCGCAATCTTGGTCTCGTTAGAAAGGTAACTGAATAACCTATCTAATAACACCAAATCAAGCCAAGAAGCCAAGTTTTTCCCTTTGAAAAAGTGGGCTAAAGATCTAAATTGGGATTACTCTAAAAAAAAAAAACCAAAATCTTAGCACTATTAGCCTTATTACATAGACACATAAAATAAATGTTACCCCCTTATAAGACTTTTACAAAACCCACATAACATTACATCTTCTATAAATTGCTCCATGTGTGGACCCCACTAAGGCCAAGTGTGGACCCCACCTTACTCCCATACTTGGAATTAGTGGAGAAAGAGAGGAAGAAGAAAAGAGAGAAATCTTTAGGGAAAATTGTATGTGTGTTATCTCTACACATTATTTTATTAGTATATGTGGAGAGAGATGGTATACCATACATATAAATGTATATGAGGCTTTTGCCAATATTACCCTCAAGGCCAAGTGTGTCTAGTTCTTGGGTTCTAATGAAAAGAGTTCCAAAATTGTTCAATGAACAACATGGCTCGTGATTGGGAAGCTTGCTTATCGGACTATAGGAGTTATAAAAAAGATTCTTCCCCAGTTTGGATCCCTCCAGGCATTGATAATTGTAAGGTCAATTTTGATGGCGCTTCTTCTGATAATCCGAGGTCAGCCACTTATGGATGCGTTATGCGTGACTCTCAAGGTCAGATTTTGAGAGTGAAGATGGGTCTCTAGGGATCCAAGATGCCATTTTTGTGGATACTATGGGTTTATTGGAAGTTTTGAAGCTTGCGAAAGCTAAATGGGCTACAAAGTGTATTATTGAAAAGGATTCTTGACGATTATCTCTTGGGGAAGGGGGGCTAATGGTGGGTCGTGGAGATTGAAGCATATCTTATCTATGATCAAGGCTCTCATCAAGGAGCTGGATGCCGAGTTCCTCCATGTTCCAAGATCTCAAAATTCTCTAGCTCATAAGGTGGCCAAGTAGAGTGTGGGGTAGCCTCACTTGTTTGAGGGGGATTTTATTCCAGATTGTTAATGTAGCGGGTCTTGTTTTTGTGTTGGTTTTCTGCAGCAGTCCTGTTTGTATTCTCTCTCTCTCTCTCTCTCTCTCTCTCTCTCTCTCTATATATATATATATATATATATATATATATATATATA
>JAOXJP010227881.1:0-11223 GCA_025762735.1 Platanus orientalis | reverse complement strand
ATATAGCACAAGAGGTGTCAATTGTACTATTTTTAACATGTATCATATGTACAAAAGATTAGATCCACCTCTAAATGGGTCCTACCTAAGAGATTGTCTATGCCTAAAATCAACATGATCAGACGACTTTAACAGACTATTTTAGCTTTTTTTGTGGGAGCTTCAAAGAATATTTTCCACTATCGAAGGAAAAATATAATTTAGATAATGAAGAAAATCTCATTATACTGATTTTTGACATAGGTGATCTCTTGAACTTACCCTAAAATAGGATTCAAAATTTGAACCATCATAATTAGAGTAATGTTTAATGAGTTGTTAACATTAAAAAGGTTACCCATTTGCGTAAAAGTATCTTCAGAATGTGTTATTGTTATGGTAATGACTGTGGTTACTCATTACGTTTTAAATGGTTCGCCTTGTTAAATAAAAATTAGGGGTGCCGAAATCACTGTCCTACTTTTTTTAATGATTTTATTTTAAAAAGTTACATAAAAATCAACATTATAATAACCAATTACCATGAAAGAAGTTATTGCGGTAATTTTATTTTGATCAGAACATATTAGTGTTATCTACAAGTACTGGTACCAAGGCTAGTAGTAACTAGTCTGGCAAGTCGGATTTGATAAATTTATCCTTTGAAGATGTTAGCTTGCTAAGTTGGTAAAGTCTATCGGTATCATACCACAAACCTGAGTTCAGGGTCTGTCTCCACCTACAATTGCCTATCAGAAAGTTATTTTAAAATTTTGTAACATAACGTGTATGAGTTTTTGAAGTTTAAGGCATAAATGTAAAAAAATGATTAGACAAGATTATTCTCTTTCTAAAGCTAGAGTCAAAGTTCCGTTTGAAACCAAGGTCTCTAAGCACGGCTCTCACACGTAGTTTTTTTTTTCTCCCTTAATTACATCCTTACCCTTATAGCTATTTATATACATTTTATTAAGGATAAATAAAAACGAAACAAATGTTCTGTGATAAAAATGTCTCTGTATTATATATGGTGAGTCGGAAACAGACATGTGTTGTTTTTTGGGGTAAAGGGGTCCAAAAAAGTGTTCAGTTTAAAAAGTAGGTGGTCAATAAAAGATATCAAATTCAAAAACCCATCATGTGTCAATCAATGGCAAGCTTTTAGAGGTGTGTCTCAAAACAGAATCATTCTCCAAAATTATGCTTGCCTTTAAGCGGACACAAACCAAAAGAGGTAATAGCAGTACATGGAATCAACTTCTTTACCCAAGATGCAACTTGTAGTAATTATTCATATTTCTGAAGTTACTTTTCTATTCTCATTTTAATTTCTAAGTTCTTTGTAGAAGAGTAAATTAAGGAAAACGTGAAAAAATGTGTTGGACTTCAAGCAGACAAAAAAGAAGGTAGTCCTCATAATAATATATGTGTATAAATAACTTCTTAGTCAAACCAATAGAATTACACGGGGGAGTATCCTCCCCCTTTGTGCGACTTCGTGAGCCGAGACAGAGGGGAAGTATCATTTCACTTTTGGGGGGTGATATGACATCTCCAAAAAGTGAAATGATACCCCTCTTGTGTCTCGGCTCACGACATCGCACAAGGGAGGAGGCACAGAGGATATGAGCCCTTCACATGTTTTATGCATGTAATGTTGATTTTTTTATAATACTTGCGTGTTGTGTCATAGGATGCAAGAATGTGAGGTGCAAAGCTAAAAAATTGACACGTACAAAAAAAAAGTGCTAACAAAATTAATTATTCTTAAGAAATTAGTTACAGTGAGCTCTCTGAATTTGTTGCGAAGACCCAAAGAAAAGCTTTTGAATAAATTAATTTTTGTTGCTTATGGACATTCAAAGAACTTTTTTTATCATCAACAATATAAATAAATGAAAAAATAGCTATATTTGTTTTTAGATATTTTGTATAATAGATGATTTTTTTGTTAAGTTTGTCATACTGACTAAAGCAGTGGGAAAAATCCAAGGATGGCAAAAGCTACCTCAAATAGATAATTCTTCCTTGCCAATGAAAAAAAAATCTTGGTTCAGGCTGGGCCTAAATTACTCCAAACACGAGAATGACTTTCCAGAACTTGTTCCAACTTTTTTTTTTCTTTTAGAATTTTTCGTTCTTACTTCTATTCTTATTTGTGTAAAGAAACTTACCAAGCCAATCCTTTAAATTAGGGTCTGCCTTATTATTATTATTTTTTTAAAAAGACATAAATGTTCTGTCCAGGGCTTGGTGTCCAAGACATCAGGGGCTTCACATGGAATAAAATCTTCAGGTGTAAGATGAAATTTCAAATCCCCACTTATTTTATTCCATATAATGCCCCCTGTTATCCTAGACACCAAATCTTTGACAGGATATTTGCTCTTTTTAAAAACCAAAATAATGTTCTGTTCAGGATGTACGGTTTGTGCCTTTTCAAGGGTGTTGGCCCCATGCAAAGTGTATGGGACCCACATCCCCTTGTGAAAGGTGAACAGTACATTTGTTATTGGACATAACATTATTCCTCTAAACCTAGTCTAGTTGCCATGAAAAGATTTTCTCATGACAAAATTTCTTCAAAAAATCATTTTTAAGCTATCTAATTACCATGACATGTTGATTTTTTCATGTTCTTCTTATAATTCTTTTCTTTCTTTTTCTTGTGGGATTATCTTTTCATTTATGTTTTATACATTTCATGGCGACCAGACTAGGCCTAAAAAAAACTCATATCAATACCCGAACCCAACGTTTTATGAATTTACTGAACACAATTCCCCCACATTTTGGTTGAAGCCCACGTACGCAAGACAATAATTTCCACCACTTTATAAAGGTGTTGTTTGACAAGAAAGTTTGGTCACTTGACAATAATGAATTATTTTTGTATCGTAAGGTAGACTCTAATTGAGTTGATGTTACCACCATTGACTGAATGGATCACTCGGCTTGACTTGAATTTTAAAACGGGCCTCCAAAGTCCTGTAGCGTGTTACAACACGCACAAGTTGCGTCTCACACTTGTCCCAAAGGATTAGGTAGGAGCAATCCATGAAACTACAAGGTCCGTATGGAGTCGGGGGCTGACACATCAGTACCAAAAAGTGACAAGTGATAGACACCTCTCAAAATGTCTCAAAATCAAAATGTATAAGTCACTTTTTCAGTTCTGATGTGACGGCCCCTGACACTATTTCTTACCAATTGTTCAGGGAATATTCAAAGCTCCACGCTTATTGGTAGTGCTTCTTTCCACCTTGGAAAGAAATAAAAAAATACGGAAAAGCTGTTCTGTCCAAAATAGTGTCCAGGAGACTAAGACGAAGGGACGTCATATGAAATAAAATGGATGGGTGACATTTTTTTGAATATGGAATATACATTTTATTCTATATGAGGGCTCATGGTCTTTTTGACGCTATCATAGATACCAAATCCTGAACGCAACATCCTTTCCAAAAAAAGAAAGAGAAAGAAATAACAACTTTGGTTTCACTATCTTTGCATCAACGGAGAGCACGTGTCTTTTACTAGTCAAGGTGTACCAATAATGGATACCACATTTAAGGAGATTGGTTATAATTAGTCCAATAACAAGCCTTGTTCAGTCCGTACAATGTGGATTGGCCAGATGACCTTAAATTCTCTACGCTACCCCCTTGTGAGCCACTCAATGGCCACACAAGGGGGGAGGTCTGAAATCATCTGCAGCACCCCTCCTTGAGTGTCCACTCAGGGAGGGGAATCAAAAACCTCCAAAAAGTGAATTGATTCCCCACTGAGTGTCCCATAGGGGGGTGGCACAGATGATATCACCCCGGATCAACTGGCATGAAATCATCTGCGACACCCTCCTTGATGGGGCACTCTGGGGAGGGAATAAAAAATCTCCAAAAAGTGAATTGATTCCTCCTGAGTGTCCCATAGGGGGGGTGTCGCAGATGATATCAGTCCGGATCAACTCAGTTTTTGAGATGTCACATCACCTCTGAGCCAAGGGGGGTAGCGTAGAGGATATACAGCATTCACATTGTCTCTAGTCTGAATGGACGGGTACCACTACAGTCTCTTCTGAGGATGTGACACGATATCTACAAAGGATGCATTAGCAAATACACATATACTTATCCATTGTGTATTTATCATAATGCCTTTCTTTGAACATGTGTATTAGCTCAAACACCTTTTACCGGGTCACATGTCACACACTGATTAGTAATGGAAACATGGGTAATAAATGAAAGGGGTAAGGGGTTTTTTGGTAACATGCGAAGAAAAAGAGAAAGGTTATGTAATCAACATGGATAAAGTTAGGTGGTAAGTGTGAAGTAAAGCTTGTCATGAAACTAAGCTTGAGCCTTGTTTCAAGCTCACATAACTGAGCCCGAGCCTCCAATTAAATTCGTCTACTTAAGTGAGGTTGATCTTAAGCCCCATCGAGCTTACTATGCTAAGAAAATAGGCTTGTTAAGGGTATTATATATGTGTATAGTTTATTTAAGTATAATTTATTAGATTAAATATTTATATCACTCTTATTAGAAAGAATGGACATGATTATATATATGGATTGTTGGGCTTGTTTCTTAAGCTCTATCTTTAACATGTAGGAACACGTTTGGCTAATGGGCCTATAAGATTTAAGACTTGGGCCTGAAACAGTAAGTTTGAGTTTGGAGCCTAGCTCACCTCAATCTCAAGGAGTTGACTTTGAGGTACTAGTCACCTCAAGCTTCTGATGAGCTTGAGCTTGAGCCTAATCCTTATGTATAATGTAATCACATTATCTACTTCAATTGTTGTTTTTGTTCTGTAGTCCTGATTTATCCACTAAGTCAATTTGTTAGTTGTTTGCACCTAGATTTGGTGTGGAACTATACATTTGAATTCATCTTATATTTTCCTCAGATTTCAAAATTGGATGTTAAACCTACTTTATGTGATGCAAGTTGCCAAAGTATTGGCCGGCATCATTTTAGAGAGAAAATCTTTGTGACCAACATTGGTGCGATCACACCACAGGCTGAAATACGGCGTGGATAGGGTTAAATATGTAAAAAAAAATACTCAAATAAAAAAAGTAGGTACCCAAAAAGATGCATCAAATATGTGTCACACATTATTTCTTGCCTTTTTAATGTGTCATGTTCCTAGTGGTATTAGACTTCAAGACATGATAAGAAGACTGCCCTTGACCTGCTTACACTTTGAATTAAAGCATGTTTGTGGTGACCCTAAAGCATTTTCGCATTGTGATGATTCCAAATACAATGCAATGAAGGGAGGATCCATGGATAAAGGTGGTCTTGACATTTTTCCTCATTAGACTAAATCCAATCTTGCCAAAAAGAAAAAAAGCATGGTGGGACATCAAATTTGATTTAGGGAAGTCCTTTTGGAACTATCATAAAATTTTTCAAAATCTGAAAACAGACAAGGTAAGGATAGCACAATTAGAATCATTTGAATGGTTTGATTTTGTTCATGTAAATCCTTAAGTTAAACATTTTAATTGTGAGGTTCCAATCCTTTGTATGCCAACCAGGTGTCACGTTTGCAAATATGTTATTTTTTTTAGGTATCCATTTACAATATTTATAATGATCATATATCTCGAGTTTGAGTACTCATACAATAATACTTAAAACTAACATGACTATTTAACGAAGTAAAACTCATGCATACTTTCCTTAAGCATGCATAAGCATCTGGCTTGAGCTGTCATGTAGCAAGAAAAGACACTATACCTTAGATTCGTTTTCTTTCTATTTTTTTGTTCTACATGGCAGCTTGAGTAAGATTGCTTCTACGTACTTGTGGAAACCTTACTTGAGCTGATCTTTTGCCATTTAACAACTCTAACTTTCAAGGGTATTTTAGCTATTATATTAAATTATTTAGTTCCTGATTAAATAAAAGTGTTTTGTAACATGGAGAATTTGAATCCATTTTCATTGCAAACTAACATACATGCTGAAGCTATAAGGCTTTAAAGTAAAAAAGTTGGAATAAAACATAAGAGTAGCAAATGTGTTCTAGTTAATAAATGACTTAATTTTTTTTATTGATTATCCTTGAAATGAATACAATTTATAATCAGATATGCATTTCTATTGAAAAAGAAACTCCCGAGAAATTTAGCTTTTTAAAGGTATGTCTAGACAATTGCTTCAAAGAGAGAGGCCTGCAAAACTGGCAGGAGAGATAGCCTACATCACTTAACAGCAGAAAGCTAGTAGGGGCGATTCAACCTTTGGCTTCTCCTCGAGAAGATTATGCTGCAGCCACCCTCGTTGGGGGCATTGTCTTGGCAGAAAAATGCAGCTTTAATATAAAAGAATTGTAATTTGGTTACCAACTCACTCTTTATCATTCCGATTCTTATGTGGTCTGCCAAATTGTTCCATGTGGGAGTTCATGGGTTCAAACTTAAAAATAGTCTACAAAAATCTCTTCAAAATTGGATTAGTCAGACATGATTTCTTGTACATGGGTATGTACAAGAAAGGGGTTAGGGAATTTTGGTAATATAAAGAAAGAAAAAGGTGTTATAGTAAATATGGATAATGTTAGGCACTCAGCTAGGCACTCAGCTTGGAGTTTGACTTGTCATGAACTGAGTTTGAGCCTTGCTTGAAACTTGCATAGCTTAGCTGGAGCCTCCAATTGTGTTCATTTATCTAATTGTCTTTAGCTAAGCAGCGCTAGGCTCAGCTTGCTAAAAGGTGGAGTCATTAAGGGTCTTATATAGGATGCCTTGGATTTGGTAGGATCACTTGAGGTTACCCTAAAGTAGGACTGACACATCAGCACCGAAAAAGTGACTTACACTTTTTGGGGGATGCTTTTCACTTTTAAGCTTGGATGTGTCAGCCCCTGATGTCAATCTTACTTTAAGGTGATCTCAGGTGGTTCTAACAAATCCTCAACATATATAGGGGTGTCAACAGGCTGAGCTTTACCCAGCTCAGCCCAGGTTTGTCATATGAGATGAAGCTCAGGCTTGTAAAGACTAAAGATAGGCTCATTTCAACTCGGCATGCCAAAGCCCAAAAGTGAATTACCTTGAAATAGGCCTAACAGCCTAAAGGTCCATTAGCCTAAGCCCAAAAGTGATTTTTTAAAAAAATAGGCCCAACAGCCTAATTGCCCATTAACCCGAATTATAGTTTGTTGAAACAGGCCCAATTGCTTGTTTTCTAGAGATTTAAAAATATCTTTTTATTAAAATCTTTTAAGAGAATGAATGCAATAATAATACTAAAATATTTATTTTGACCAATGGTCTAATGGTCTTGTTTAAAATGGGATTTAAAGTATTGTATGCATAATATATATATATATATATCTTTAAAGGGCGGCTAGACCCAACGGTAAGGCTTACCGTTAGCGTCCCTGGTGGCGCGGGTTCAAGCCACGGAAACAGCCTCTCCAGAAATAGGGGTAAGGCTGCGTACATCTTGCCCTCCCCAGACCCCGCATTAGCAGGAGCCTTGTGCACTGAGCCGCCCTTTTTATAATATATATATATACCGAGCTGAGCTTTTAATTAGCTGAGCTTAGTGAAACTTAGCTCAGGGTTGTTTAATAAACAAGCTCAACTCAAAGACTGAGGCTCAGCTTGGTGAGCCTCAAATAAGGCATAGACTTGGCTCATAATGAGTTAAGCTCCAAGCCAAGCCTAGGTAGCTTGGCTCATTGACAACCCTAGTATTGTATTTGTACATAATTTATCTAACTTATTATATTATATATTTGTATATCCGTCTTAATAGATAGTTATTTCTGTGGAATAGTCGTTCCCAGTAAAAAATTTTACATATGGGATTGCCTGTTCTCTACTGCCAAGAGCACTACATTCTTCTGGTCTACGTTCAAGTCTTGAATTGCCACTAAAGATTTTCTTCACCACCTCCAATTTTGCAACGACTAGTATCAGTGTCATGCCCTCCCATGTCTCAATATAAACACATTGTAACTATATATATATATATATTGGTTATGCATGTGCAAGGTTAATTATATTTATCTATCATTCACCACTTGATGACATGTTATGAACAGAACAACCAATGAAATAAAATTGTTTTTTATTTATGGATTGTTGGACTTGTTTCTCCAGTTAGGCTAATCGACCATTGAGACTTAGGGTTTGGGTCTGAAACAGTAAGCTTGAGTTTGGAAAACCAAGCTCACCTTGACCTCAAGGAATTGAGCCTGAACAACTCAGGCACCTTAGGCTTGAAGCTTGAGTTTAATCCTTGTGCAATTTGCCTGAGTTGAACTAGACAAAGCTCAGCTTGTTGACACCCCTAGATAAGGTACTCAGTATATTTACAAAACATATAGGATCATCTCCAGGAGATGCTAGAAGAAAACCATCTAGTGTTAGTTATCTACTCGAGATGATTTAAATCATTCATGCCATAATGCAATCGCATTTTTTACACTAATTGTTGTTTTTATTCTTATACATTGGCTTTTGTGCATACAAAATTCTTGTACAATACATGTGCAAGAACTTAGGAGTACTTGTATCAATGCCGAAAAGTGATAAGTACATATCCCAAAAAGTGTAAATCATTTTTCAGTGCTAATGCAAACACTCCCAAGTCTGCACATGCATTGTGCACACAGAAGCTAGGTTGTTGTTCCTGATTTATCTAATAAGTCGATCTGTTAGGTTATTTGCACCTAGTTTTGGTGTAGTAGTTATATTTTAATTCATCTTCTTATTTCCTTGGATTTCGAAATTGGAGTAAATCTTTTATTTCCAATTTGTATTCGCCCTGTGCTCCTTGACACAAAGGCAGGAGTGTTTAGTTAAAACTACAATTTTTTATTTTTTAAGCATCATGTGTCTGTCTTTGTGTTTGGCAGCACAGGGCCTATACAAATTTGGGTGTAGAAGATTTTTTACCTAAACCCATTATATATGATGTGAATTTGTCAATGTACCGGGTGCCAACACTTTTTTGGGGGATAAATCTTTCTGGCCAACATTGGTATGACCATACCATGGGTGGACAGTTAATGTGTATAGGGTTAAAAGCGTAAAAAATTGCTCAAATTAAAAAGTACGTAGGCAAAAATATTCACCATATTCAAAAACATGTCACGGATCAATCTATGGAACACGTCACACATTGGTCATAAAAGATCATTTCCTACCTTGTTAGTGTCATTTTTATCTGGTATTGGGCTTTGAAATGATAAGAAGACCCCTCGGCTTGTTTTTTAATTTGAATTAAAGCATTCAGAGGGCGACCCTCAAGCATTTTCGCATTGTGATGATTTCAAATTCAATGGAATCAAGGGAGGAGCCATGGATAAGGATGGTTTTCTCCAAGCTGGGATTTGGTAGGACAACTTAGAGAGCGGCTAAAGTTGGAATGACATTAGGACTGGCACATCAGTGCTGGACAAGTGATATACACTTTTGGCACTGATGTGTTGGCCCTGTTGTCATTCCAACTTTGGTCACTCTCTAAGGTCCTACCAAATCCGGACAGGTTTTCTCATAATTGCTGATTTGACATTTTTCTTCCTGGGACTGAATCCAATTTTGCCAAAAGTAAAAAAGCAGCATGATGAGACCTCACATTTGATTTCTAGATTTCCTTTTGGAGCTATATAACAAGAAATTTTCAAAATCTGAAAACAAACAGAGTAGGGATAAGATTAGATTGACTTTGATCATTTAGTCCCATAAATTAAACATTTTAAGTGTTGGTCCCAATCCTTCGCATGCCAAAAAGGTGACTACATTTGCACATTTTTTTAATGATGATAAATCTTGAATTTGACTACTTATACCCTACAATGCTTAAAACTAAGGACGATTTAACAATTCTACTTTCAAGGGTAATAAAGACCTGTTTGACAGCCACCTATAATGTAATCATTTCATTTCAAATTTCTAGACTTTGTTGCTATGAAGTGATGGTTCAAAATCAATTCATTCAGATTTATACTGATTTATTAACTAAAATTATTAATGAAGTCAGCCTAGTGTTTTTTTTTAAATAAAAAAATCAATGTTATTAGGCACAAATTTGAATGAGTTCACTATGAAAACAAATGCCTTGGAAATTTGAAATGAAATGATTACATTACAGGTGGGTGGCTGCCAAACACGGCCTAACTATTTGATATCAAATTATTTGGCTCACAATTAAATAAAATTGGTTTGTAACATGAAGAAAGTGAATCCATTTTCATTGCAAACTAACATGCACGCTGAAAGCTATAAAACTTAAAATTCTTTATATATATATATATATATAATGGAATAAAAAACATAGATGTAGCAAATTTGTTTAACTAATAATTGTTTTTTTATTAATTTACCCTAGAAGTGAGTACAATTTTTAAACAAATATGAGTTTCTATTGAAAAAAACACAAGAAATTTAGCTTCCTTTTTTTCCGGATAGTGCCAAACAACCACTTCATAGAACAGGACCTGCACAACTAGCAGAGAGGCAGCCAGCATCACATGACAATAGAATGCGGCGGCTAAGGGCGATTCGACCTATGCACCCTCTCCCTCGAAAGGATCATGCTACAGCCACCCATGTTATTAGAGGGCATTATTAGAGAAATTCAGATTTAATACAAATAAATTAACACTCGGTTACCAATTCACTCTTCTATCATTCCATTTTTATATGATTTGCAGCATATCATCCCATGTGTAGGGCTGTCAACTATCCGTCTAAGTATTTGTATTCGATTCAATTAAGGCGAATACGGATGCATCTATATCCAATTTGTTGAGATATTCGATTATAAATGAATCAAATACGGATACGTACACATCCAATTCAATTAATATTCAACCGTGTATGTGTGTGTGTGTGTTTCAATATGTAAGACACCTCATTGGGTTGAAGGTGTTATAATAAATAAATAAATATAAAGGTAAAAATTAAAATTATGAAATTCTAAATCCCCCCCCCACCTCTTAATGTGTGAGTACCCTTGTAATAATGGAATAAGTTGCTCCTCCCCTCCACCAAGAAATGAGTTCACGTCATCTCTAATATAACTGAATTGGTACCACTCTAGTCTCTGCTTAGACTGTGACACCATGTTAGACAAAGGGTGCATTAATAAACTGAGCAAATTAATGAATCAAAACTAAATAAAATAAAGGAGAGTGATTGTCTGTTTTGAGACAGACCTCTATTATCATGCATTGATTGACACATGATGTGTTTTTGAATTTGATGTCTTT
>JAOXJP010227880.1:0-11223 GCA_025762735.1 Platanus orientalis | reverse complement strand
GGGGGAGCATCTGCCTGGTGGGAGCAGACTCGACTTAATCGCACAAGGCAAGGAAAAGCACCAGTGCGATCCTGGCTAAAGATGAAGAGCATGCTATGGGATAGATTTTTACCACTAGACTATGAGCAAACACTTTTCCAACAGTATCAGAACTGTAGGCATGGAAGTCGAATTGTGGCAGCATATACGGAGCAGTTTTAGCGTCTTTAAGCACATAATGAGTTGTTAAAAACTGAGACACAATAGCTCGCATGATTTATTGGAGGATTACGTGTGGTTATCCAGGATTGAGTGTCACTACAAGCCATATTCTCTATTGTAGAGGCTATTAATTTGGCAGCCAGAGTAGAAGCATAGCTGGATTGAATCCATACAAGGAATTAGGTGCCAAACAGAAGTTCCCTCAATTTTTCGCGCACTGTATTGAACAAGGGAACATAGCCTATGACTTCACCACCACCAGTTATTACGAATCGAGAAGTGAGCAATAGTAGTGGTCCAATAGGGAACACAGCCCGAAATCCTAATCTTTATGAGCGACCAACAGTTGACAAGTGTTATCGATGTGGAGTGCTTGGGAATCATTCAAATCAGTGTCCACGAAGGAGAACAGTGAACCTAGTGAAGGGCAACGAGGTTGATGAGAAAGAGGAGGTAGAGGATGATGAAGTAGATGATGATGATCATAGTGTGACCAAGCCAAATGATAGAGATCTTCTCTCACATTCTGTTGTGGTAAGAAGATTATTGTTAGCACCAAAGTGAGAGGGACATCCACAGAGGTATAGTATTTTCAAGACTAGATGCACTGTTAACCGAAAGGTCTGTGATGTCATCATTGATAGTGACAGCACTGAGAATATTATGTCTTAAGCCATAATTTTGAAACTTGTCCTGAAGACAGAGAAGCACCCCTCGCCTTCTAGCATTGGATGGGTCAAGAAGGGTGTCGAATCAAAGGTAACACGTACTTGTCATTTCTCTTTCTTCATTGGCAAAACTTATCTTGATGAGATTGTATGCGATGTGGTGGAGATGGATGCTTGCCATATGATCTTAGGGAGGCCATGGCAATCTGATGTTGATGCCACGCATAGGGGTTAAGACAATGTTTATATATTCCATAAAGGAAGATAGAAAATTACTCTAGTACCTCTTAAAGAAAATAATTCACCTGAAGCTTGAAAAGTGGAAGGTAAGTCTTTCCTCCTTTCTGGAAACAAAGACTTTAAAGTAGAGGTGAAGGAAATAGGGGAGATTTATGTATTAGCCGTGTAAAGAGTGGTGCAGACAGACTCCATTGCTATTCCAAAGAAATTGCTACCAATGCTTGATTAGTTTAAAGAGATCACTCCAGAAGAACTACCTCATGGTTTACCTCTGATGCAGGACATATAACACCACATAGACCTGGTACCAAGTTCTAGCCTGCCTAATCTCCCACACTATTGGATGAGTCCAAAAGATAGTCAAATTTTACAGAAGCAGGTGGATGATCTTATACAAAATGGGCTGATTCAGGAGAGCATGAGTTCTTGTGTTGTACCTGCTCTATTGACTCTGAAAAAGGATGGTAGCTGGCACATGTGTGTAGATAGTTGAGCCATCAAAAAAATAATAGTCAAATACAGGTTTCCTATATCGCGATTGGAGGACATGTTAGATATGTTGAATGGATTCTTGTGAAGCCTGGGGATAAATGAAAGACTACGTTCAAAACAAAAGAGGGTTTATATGAGTGGTTGGTGATGCTTTTTGGACTATCCAATGCTCCGAGTACCTTCATGAGGCTGATGAATCAGATATTAAAACCCTTCATTGGAAAATTTGTCTTTGTTTATTTTGATGGCATTCTAATATATAGTCGGACTGAGTCTGAATATATGACACACTTGAAGGAGGTTTTAACAGTATTGCAGGAAAATAAACTGTATCTCAATCTGAAGAAGTGTAATTTCATGACCGACAGTTTATTATTTCTGGGGTTTGTAGTGAGTGTTGATGGCATTTGAGTTGATGAGGAGAAGGTAAGAGCCATTCGTGAATTGTCAACTCCTAAAATAGCAAGTGAAGTTCGCAGCTTCCATGGCCTAGCAACCTTCTATAGGAGATTTGTTAGAAATTTTAGTAGTATTGTCGTACCCATCACTGAATGCATGAAGAAAGGGAGGTTTCAGTAGAGGAGAAGAAGCAGAGTAGAGTTTTGCTTTGATTAAGGAGAAGTTGTCCACTACACCAGTCTTAGCGTTGTCGTGCTTTGAGAAGCTCTTTTAGGTAGAGTGTGATGCTTTCATTGTGTGGGTATGTACTATGTTATCACAAGAGGGTCGCCCAATGGCATTCTACAGTGAGAAGCTTAGTGAGGTGTGCAAGAAGTGGTCGACATATGAACTGACATTTTATGCAGTCTTTCATGCCTTAAAACATTAAGAGCATTACTTGATTCAATGTGAGTTTGTGTTATTCATTGACCACAAAGCATTAAAATTCATTAATAGTCAGAATAACATCAACTGAATGCATGCTAGGTGGGTTTCCTACATTCAAAAGTTCTCATTTTCACTAAAACATAAGTAAGGATAGCAGAACAAGGTCGCTGATGCATTGAGTCAATGCGCGTCCTTGTTAGTGACATTATGGATTAAGGTTATTGGTTTTGATTGCCTAAAGGAGTTGTATGAAGAAGATGATAACTTTTGGAGTATTTGGACCAAGTGCTAGAATAGAAGGTCGGTAGAGGGGATGTTGGTTCAAGATGGATACCTGTTTCTTGGTAGTCAATTGTGCATCCCAAGGAGTTCACTAAGGGAGCAAATAATCCATGAGTTGCATGGTGGTGGTTTAGGTGGACATCTACGATGAGACAAGACAGTGGTCCTGGTTGAAAAGCGGTATTTTTAGCCTTAGTTGAAGAGAGATGTGGGTCATCATGTTTGCAAGTGCCCAATTTGTCAAATGGCAAAATGTCAGTCTCAAAATACAGGCTTGTACCTACCTTTACCAATTCCAGCGTTGCCTTGGGTGGATCTATCTATGGATTTTATATTGGGTCTTCCACGGACTCAACGAGGTATGGACTCTGTCTTTGTGGTAGTTGATAGGTATTAAAAAATGACACATTTTATTCCTTGTAAGAAGACTTCGGATGCTACGCATGTAGCCAATTTATTTTTTAAAGAGATTGTTTGTTTGCATGGAGTACCTTAGTCTATCACATCAAACAGTGATACTAAGTTTCTTTCCCATTTTTGAAAGACTTTGTGGAAATGGTTTGACTTTGTGGAAATGGTTTGACACATCTTTGAATTATAGTAGCACAAGTCATCCATAAACTGATGATCAGACCGAGGTGGTGAACCGAACCTTGGGCAATCTTATTCGTTGTATTTCTGATGGGAAACTGAAGTAATAGGACTTATCATTGGCATAGGCAGAGTTCGCTTTTAATAGTATGAAAAATAGATTGACAGGGAAATCACCTTTCTCCATTGTTTACTATTGTCTGCCCAAAGCATGCACTAGATTTAGTACCACTGTCTAAGCTTCCTGGAATGAGTATTGCAGTTGAAAATATGGCAGATAGGATTCCAGCCATACAAGAAGAGGTGCAAGAGTAGCTTGAAGAGTCTAGTGCTAAATACAAAGAAGTAGCTGATAAGAAGAGGCGATAAAAAATCTTCAATGAAGGAGATTTTGTGATAATCTATTTGCGAAATGGGAGATTTCCTATAGACACTTACAGCAAGCTGAAGGATAAGACGTATGGTCCTTACCAGATTATCAAGAAGATTAATAATAATTCTTACATTGTTGATCTCCTAGATGATATGGCTATTTCCCCTACTTTCAATGCGGCTGACGTGTTCAAGTACCACCCGCCTGATAAACTAAGTTATCTAGAACCTAATTTGAGGTCGAGTTCTTTCCAAGTGGGGGAGACTGATGTAGAACAAATGCCACAAGTAGTTTTGTGAGTTACACACAAGAAGGGCAAAAACTTTAGTAGAAATCATGAGTCCCGAGAACGGAATTGCATGAAATTTGGTGAGCTTAAGTGAAATTTCGCAAGGATCAAAACTCATGCTTTGTCATGAGCACCGCCACTTTTCGCATAAATTCCTTCTTTAAGGCCCTCAAATTAGCGATTTTGATATTTTTAGTAATTTTCCTTTTTGCTATAACTTTCTATTTAGAAGTTAGAATAAGATCCTGTTTGTTCTGGGATGTTTCTTAGTGATAGTCGTATTTGATTTTGTTAGTAACTCACTTTTGCTATTTTTGGTAAAATTTACCAAATTAGCCTAATTTCGTGCCTAAGATGAATTAAGGTTTCTTTGCTCTATTTAAACCATTGTAGCCTTTAAGGCAATTCAGCTGTCCATTAATAAAAGTTTCAGAATGAGTTTCTCTTCCTTGTAAAGTTTAGGGTTTTTCCCAACAAAGGAGACGACGTGTTCTCCTAGCTATTCCGCTGCATCAGCAGCGATGCAACAATTCTGGTATACACTAGCCCACTGGTCTATTGGATGTGTATGGGGCAATCCATATAATCAATCTCCTTCATCTTCATAATCTCAGTTGCACGGGTCCATGGTTCAACGACAGTAAGATTGTGACTTTTTGAAGAGCCCAAATGAATCAAATTCTGTTTCAACAAGGTTTATGTTTACAACCATGGCAGTGAATAAAACCTGGGTTTAATTCATCACCGCTTATCACAGTCTAAGAACTGTTAACAACAGGATTAAAATTGTATCAATCTTCTCCCCTCCAGCCAACATGTGCCTTGCAATATGAAGCTCACATTCTACCTATGTCTAACAAACTTCCTAAATTAAATACGACTAAACAAAGAAACAATAATAAATAAAACAATAAACATGGAAACTTCTAAGAATATCATAAGAATC
This sequence comes from Platanus orientalis, assembly GCA_025762735.1. Taxonomy (NCBI): domain Eukaryota; kingdom Viridiplantae; phylum Streptophyta; class Magnoliopsida; order Proteales; family Platanaceae; genus Platanus; species Platanus orientalis. The sequence continues at coordinate 6,313 of JAOXJP010227880.1, read as the reverse complement.
TTTATCATTCCACCCCTAACAAGCACAACCTTGTCCTTAAGGTTGAGAGTTGGGAAGAAATTTCATATTAACGCAACTCAGGATGCAGGAAGGATCTATTCCTGACCCATGTTAGTTTCAACCACCATATCACATTAATCATCTTCATTATCATTTTTCGCTTATCTTTGTCAGACCAATCTCCTTCATAAAGAACAATTTTTTAACTCACCGGTGAGAGCCATTTGATGGTTAAGTTGATATTTGTAAAAGACTACTTTGAAGTATCTATCTATCAATGGTGGTGTAGAAAAAAATCGAAAGTGGCATAATGATCAGAGAAAGGAACCTGCCCATATTAGTATGATAGTTGCACGTCAAGATCTACATTTATTTTTCAACTTTGCATGAAACCCTAACAATCTTAATTAAGAAACTAGTTTTAAGATTTTCACTATGCTATAATTGTCGTCCTGAAGGCCACAAACAAAACAATCATGAATGAATGATTCAGGTAATTCAACCATGAAATTTGTTAAATGTTTGAATTCCTCTTAATGGTCTTCCACCAACTTTCTCTATTGTACTTTGCAAGTGTTTCTCTAGGTTTAGAATAATCAGACACTCTAAATTTGGGTGCACATGAAAGAACAAAATTATACCCAATTCTAGGATTTTATCAATTTCTCCATCCATTGGTACCACTATATTGCCTTTCCCATAAGATGAAACAGACATTTAGATACTTTTCATCGTCAAGATTTATATATTATAAGAGAAAAACAATTTGACTTAATAAATCCAATTAAGAGGATCTTCACCATTAAATCAAGGAAAATCAACCTAGATATAACTGATTGATGCGTTTATGATCCAGTTTGCCATGTGTGACCTAGAACTTATTGATAGGGACTTGGTAAATAGACTCGGGACTTTGAATATTGAACAACCAGGCCATTGATGATCCACAGTATTGTCAACACCTAGGATTTGAGATAGAAGATATACTTTTTGGTAATCATTTGTTGTTCGCTCATCAACTCCTTGAGTGTGATTATATATGTCTCAAGTTTGTTGATTTATTCGTGTAAACTTGTGTTGGTCATGGGGATCAAACCGATTTTGCTACCAAATGATATGAGAGAGAGAGAGGGAGAGAGAGACCACTTCAAGTGTAGATCTTCTCATTTCAACCTTGCCTTGCAATATAAAGACCAATCCTACAACCTACGCCTATTAAAATTCCCAAAACAAATAGGAGGACAGTACTTTGATGTATTTAACAAACAAAATTCATATACAAAGGAAGGAGGACAGTACCTCTGCCGCCACTTTGATGTGGCATTCCTTGCCCATCTATACATTTGGCATGAAAAGACATCCCTAGGATATATTTGGTTAATCACTTTGGATCTGTTTTATTTATCAAACGCTTGAGATGCTTTTTCATGTATTATCTATGGAGGCAACAAGGAAAGTGGCAGAACAACAACCACTCCAAAGGAAAGCATTCTTCTCTAAGGCTATTAGGATCGAGTTTGGAGAACCCATTCAAGTGCCTTTTATAACTGTTAGTTGAGGAAGTTTGTTTACTTATTAGTTATTGAAGTTCTAATTTTGTAACTGATCCTATAAATTTAGGACATTTCTGTGCTAGTTTTTGGCTAGGATTATGGATCCTCTCTTCTTTTGATCATTGACATGTGGCTAGAAAAAGGTTTAGTTTAAATGCTTTTTTTCTTACTACATGTCACATTCTCCTTGATGCAAGATGCTCCCCTCTCTTGCTTTTGCAATAAAGGATCCAGAGTCTTGGCTTGTAGGGTGCTTTTTCTTCTAGGGCAAACTAACCCAACCTCATACCTGAACAGTTCAGGCATAAGGTTGAGTTGGTTTGGGCTTTCTTGGCAATGGGCTTTAGTAGGCCCATGACAACCCACACAAAATTGCACCCTAACCAAGGCATGTGCTCAAGTTACTCTCACAGTGGCCCCTCGGGATTTGGCGCATCCCCCTAAAGTGCTCCCTGCATGAAGGGGGACACATCATGTTGAGAAGTGATTTAAACCCTCCTCCCCTCAAAAAGCGTTAATCAATTTTCAATGTGATGTGTACCCCTGCATGTGGGGGGGGCGCATCAGATCCCAGCCGCACAGCAGCTATGACTAGGCTTCTACACTTTGAACACCCCCTCACTTTCCGGCTGTCTCTACGGAACGATCACTATATTTTCGAACTCTATTGATCAAAGGACCTGATGTTCCTCCAATGATTATTAGTTTCTAAAGCTTAGGCTTCTTCCCTCTCTCAACGCTTCCATGACTGTACCTAGCTAGGAAATTTCCTTCTACTTTTGATTTATTTATTTTGCTTAACGTCTGTACCTAAAAACTTCATATCTGCTCTACGTAGTCCACATTGGATTAGATGTGGAGGAAGAGATATGGGGTTTACTTCAATATATCTTTCTTCATTTCCAGCACATGAATATTGTTAGCATTCATTTTCAATATTAGTTTTATTCCCGTAAATATCATCTAGGGTGCTGTCTCAAATCTTTCTTCTTTTTGATATATTTAATCATAGAAGAAAAAGTAAAAAGAGTGGTGAACAAAATAGACAAAATTGTAGCAAAAACTTATATGACATGCCCATGATCGAGCCGCTTTCGTTCCACGATTCACATCCGATGACATCTGACTACCAATTTGTGCTGAAGGAATCCAATGGTCCAACCTGCAACCTGCAACCTGAACAACAACACTTCTAACTGTTCGTATCCTACAGAGCGGATTTCCTATTGTGACCCTCTTATGCCAGGTGCTGAGCGGCCCATGATGGAAAAAAAAAAAAAAAAAGTGAAAAAACACCCAGCACTGGGCATAATATGTGGTGGTTCCATTTTTTCTAACATGATCTCCCAGCGCCTAGCATGAGGTCGCTGCATGCTTTTTTGGCAATAACAAAACCACTGTTTCCTCACGTGACGCAAAAAGTGCCACTGCCAAGGCATATCAAACTCAACAGGGGGTGCATAAATGGAGGACAGGTCATATACCCATATATTGCATATATACTGATCAGTCATTACTTAGCCACTACATTTACATCAACCGCCGTTGTAGATATCTACACATGAAGAGAGCTGTGGAAAATAGATAAACCACATGTTTATGGAACCATTCATTGTACAAATCCATACATGTACCTCAATGGGCTATTGAAAATAACTGCCAAAAACAAGGGCTGTTGCAGATACATAAAGCAGTCTTTGAAATCATATAATCATTCATTATTTAACCAGACATGTACATCAAAGGGCTGTTGCTGAGATCGAACAAAAACAAGGTCTGTTGCAGATAAATGAACTACTGTGGAGTTAGATATTATACATCATTGAAATCATTCTGCTCTTCCTCATGTGCATTAACAAGGATATTATCCATTTACCTATTTCAACTGCTAAACAAAGTTCGACCTTAAAACTTTACATCAGCATTTTCAGGAGCAACAAAACCTTTTTCAAGTGTAAGTTTCAATCAAAGGATTTATTGAAATTTCTCATGTGGAAAATAATGTAACAGCTAGAATTCCTTGGCCTTTCTTCTCAGTTCATTGAGCTCATTCTCAATCTCTGTGTCTCGAAAAGGAAATGCTGTGTTTGAGCTGCTAACAGCTGTTCTACCTGGTGGAAGCTCTCCTTTCTAATTAAAGTAAAAAATAAAAGGAAAAAGAAAAAAGAAAAAAGAAAACAGCAATAAGTAGAATAGCAGAATTATTTGTGAACAATTTAACATTTAATATAAGAAAAAGATTTTCTTGTTTCTTTTATCTAACCGACAACCTGATGCTTAAATTAAAGGTAGTAAAAGACAGGATAACAATCAAAACACTTGTTCATTATTCCCTGCTAAAATGGATTTTTACATCTTTTTCCTATGTTCATTTTCCTATCTACATTTTATTATTTATCAGTATATATTTAATAAACATAGATAATTACAAGAAATCTAAACAACAGTAGAACAGCCATTATAATGGATACAACATGGTCAATAATGGCCCTTTCTTAATTAACATGACAGCTCTTTCATTTTCATAACTCAAGAGAGAGAACATGCCTTTGAGCTTCCTGAACGTAGAATAGCAGTAATAAGTACAATTACAAGAAACATAAAATGTTTTTTTTTTTCTTTTCTTTTCTCTAGCTCTTTATTCATTTTTCTTTTTTCTTTTTTTTTTTTTTTGGAATTATCCATTTTCCTATCTAAATTTTATCACATATCAGTATATAATAATTAAGTATTATGAATTACAAGAAATCTGAAACAAAAGCCGAACAGCCATTAGCATACAGCATAGTCAATACTGGCCATTTCTCAATGAACATGACAGCTCCTTCATTTTCTTAACTCAAGGAAGAGAGAGTAGATACCTTTGAGCTTCCTGATAGTTCTTTCTTCAAGCTTGCAAGATCATCATCAACAGACGAGCTCTCCAGCAATGCAAACTGCAAGTACACCAGATTTTGCATAGTTAGGATCATCCGATTGGATCATTTTCTTCCCTAGAGACTTCCAGGAAGTACCTATTAAAAACTATTACCAACACATTATATTGGGTGTACAGAAGGTAGGTTAGATGTCCAGACAACCAAAAGTGTTCCTCATTCTAACATTTGTATAGTTTTGTTAAACTGGAGTATACATGAAGTGACATTTGAAGAGAAAAAATGAGGAAAAAAAGAGCTACCTTTCCTTCAAGATCATCGGTGGTTAGCTGATTAAGTGACTCTGCTTGGGACTCCATGGCCAACACTGTCAAGGAGAGGAAATAAAGCTATCAGTCATTACCATAAATTATTCAGATTCAAATCACTGTAAGCAAATAATGTTGTACTTCTTGGTTTTGAGCAAGACCAGAGTTAAGATGGGAGGTTCATTATTCTCTATAGGGACCACCACTGATGGGGTTTACCAAGGAGATCTTGTAGGCCAGAATTTCTCACTTGCATCAGCTTAAGCATCTAATAATTTGCACTACTTTTTGACAGTCAGAAAATTATACAGACCAAAAGATTTCCATAGGTGGGATTGTTAAGAGATCCCATCTTAACTATTTTCTGCCCTAGGAGATCTCCTAGTGGGATTGGCATCACACTGCATGGGTAGAAGAAGAAACCAAGTTTTATTTCTTATTTCTTCTGTAGTGACTGAATATTCCTCAATTTCTGTCATATTGTCATATCTTCAAGGAAAATATAGAGTCCTGAAACAAAACCCAGATTTGGATGCCAGTTGTCAATTTGTTCTGCAAACACAACTAAAAGTTGTTACAAGATAATTATATTTATTATTTATTTTCCAGGTAAATAATAAGAAACTCCAACTTCAATTCCTCAAACTCCTACTTCTTTTCTCCTATGCTCCAAAACACTGCCAATCCACAATGCACTGCCAACCCAACATACTTCTAAAGGATCATGCATCTTTTGCTAAAGAACCCAAAACTCCAATGAAGGAGAAAACTCTATATCTTCGGTGAGAGCCCACCATAATACCCTTGCCTACACTGAAAGAGCACTATGAACCTATCTGTTAATAACCTAAAGCATCAAAATATTTGAAATAATTTAATTGTAGGAGTTGTGCACCAGGTTGAAGGTTCAGGAAAGTTTGTCATCAACAAGATGATTTGTACAATAACAATAACAATAACAATAACAATAACAACAACAACAACAACAACAACAACAACAACAATAATAATAATAATAATAAGATAGGATGTTTTTACTTCCTCCTGTTTAACATAAGTGGGAGATATGAGAAGTCTTTGTATTTTCCATTGATGCTAAAGTCTCTGTGAACAAGGGCCAGTCATGTGTCATAGCAGATTGCTTCATGTACATGACTGTGTGCTTGGTTGTTTCTCAATAAAAGAAAACAATGAGAAAGCATAAAGCTTTTAATTCATAACACTCAAGGTACCATATGTCTGAAGCTGAAAACTTTCATAGATGGAGTCCTTGTTACACTGACTACAACAAAACCATGCAAAGCACAAAAAGAAACCCTCTTAACAAGCTAATGCAAAATCTTCCAAAAAGAAAAGAGGCAGCATTATTCAGCCTCCTTATCTTACTAAGAGTGTTTGGATGCAGGTTTTCTTGAGCACTATCCTTCACAAGAATCAACCCTTCATGGTTTAGAGAGAATCCAACTTCTATGAAAGTTACTTATCAAAGAAAAAAAAAACCTTCTATGAAAGTTGATACTGAACAGCAGAAAGCAAAACACACACACACACACACGTGTGTGTGTGTGTGTGTGTG
>JAOXJP010227879.1:0-11223 GCA_025762735.1 Platanus orientalis | reverse complement strand
CATAGTCCCCTAGTTCTCTTTTTCCAACACAAACCCCACTATGGAAAAATAACCACAACTTTCTCCAGAAAACTCTAATTTACTCATCATTTGTTGTATTGAAAAGTAAACTTTTATACATTTCTAATGGTATATGATTTGTACTCTAATTCTCTTGGGATGAGTACATGTTTTCCTTGAAATTACCTCAAATACGTTCTTGGGATAATTTTAAAACTTGCCAAGTTCATGATTCATCCTTATTTTCCTCCTTCTAATTCATTTAATTTAGGGTTCAAATATTACTATAAACATTCTAACATATGATTAAAGACACTTTTATCCTTACACACTGCTTAATTATATTTTTACCCTTCTAATACATTATGGGATGTTACAATTAGAGCCATTCATGTTCTCCATAGATATAGCAAGAAGCACAAGCCTCACACCGGATTTAGGCTCTTTAAAAGGTCTTATCCCTATCTAGTCCACCAGCCAAACCTAGTGAAGAAGGCAAATCTTAAGCATAACCAATCTCGTATCTCATTTAAAGGATTCTCTTAAGAAATTCCTTCGCTCCTCTCCCTTAAGTTGGTTCATTATAGCCAATCATGCCCAACTTGCTCAAGATACTCTGATTGCGATCATGCCCAAGAGACTTTGTGAACATGTCGGCTAACTAATCTTTAGTCTTCACTATGGAGTGCAAACTTCTTTTGAGACAACTTTATCCCTTACAAAGTGCATCAAAGACAAAGCCACCTCTATATGTTTTCTCCTTTCATGGAAAACCAGATTCGTGGATATATGGATAGCAGCTTGGTTATTCCTTTCTAGTAAAGGGGACATCTTCATGGTCTATAAACAAAAAAACCAAGCTCCTTCATGAAACTCTTGAGTCAGACCAACTCTTTCATTCTTATTCTACTATACAAGTCTATCCTACATTCATTTTCATTCTTCTTGCCACCTCCTCCTCTCCCTATCTTGCCTTGGACAAGGAAATAGCTAAGAGAAAAGCTCTATATGAAGGAGACAATGCTTGATAGGAAATGAACTAACATATGACCAAAAAAATCAACAAAAGCGAAAAGGTGAAAGCTAAGATTGTTAATTTTTTTTTTATCATGTATCGACCATTAAAAATTACAGAACATTAATAGAAGTTTGACAATCAAGAGGGGATCGTAACCAGAGGCTAAGTAGCATGACTCTAACTAAATCAGCTCCCCTTCGCAACAGAATAGACTGAGGGCTATAGACCCTTGCTAGAGGCTGCAATTCAAGAGGGCCCTTCATGTAATGGAATGCTTTCTAAGCTTTGGATTGCTGACAAAGGAGTTTCATGCCAATACAAGGTGGGTGTATGGATGATAAATGCAACCCAATCCAAAGAAAAAAAGAATCACTCCCTCACATGAGGCCTAAGGGATCATAATAGAGTCAAAGTCCTTGCAAAAAACCTGGTAGATCCCAATACATTGTTTTTCCCACTGAGTCAATAATCCTAGATGTAGAACCTCAAACAAGTTCATCAATTCCGGAAAAAAAGATTCCAATCTAGTGATATTTGCAAAGGTTTTATTCTTTGGAACCATCTTCAGCCTAACAAACTGCTCCTTAGGTCCTCCCCACACCTTCCTCACCTAACTGTTTTTTAGCAAATGAGAACATACTTCATAATACCTGGGAAATATCTGATCATGCATGTGTATGGGCAGGGCAGAACCATAAGTATGTACCACCTGATATTGATCCTTTCTAGATCAGCCTTGGGCTTGCTCAAGTAGCCATGAGCTAGGCTAGCTCAATTTGACTCCAAATATATTCATGGGACAGGGCTGGGCTTGTTTTATAAGGATAGGCCCATCCCAGTTATTTTGTATTGAGATGGGTTTTGGTCTAATATGGTTTAGCCCATGTCGGGCTAAGCTGGGCCAAAATCCTTCGGTTCTCACTTTCAAGAATGACCTCTATATTTCCCTATAATCTCATAAAGCATTCCAAAAGATGGAAGCAAATGTTCTACTCTCAAATTGTCTACTCCCGTGTTCCTATGCACAAAAGCACGTGATGCTATTCTTACGAATTTAACAATGTACACCTAGTCAAATTTTGATATATACGAATGACATATTCTTTTGGACATGCTAACCGTTCTTAACATGATATTGGAGAATCACATTACTATTAAAAATGCCTGTTGAATGAGCAATTCAATAATAGCATTTGTACCCACAATGGGGGCGGCACAGAGGATATGAGGCCCAATGGGATGGTTTATAATGAACTCATTCAGATTTGCAGCCATTTGTGCTTGATGACATAAATCATTTCATTTCACAGAAAAACCTAAGATGACTTCATTTATAATTGTAGTTAGCAAATCAGTAAACATTTGAATAAGTTCATTTTGGAACCATCATCTCATGGCTACAAATGCTTTGAGAAACTCAAATGAAATGATTACATTACATGTGGCTGCCAAACGCAGCCAGAGATTTCGGATCGAAACAACATTGACACTACAAAAAAAACTAGGTTTTAGAGAAACTACCACTAAAGATTACTATCAATGGCGGTTTACAGCAAGTTTCACTAAAAGTTGTATATTACATAACCGTCACTAATAATGCCTATATATTCTGAGCGGATTAAAGCGAGCACCACTAAAAATCAATCACATTTTTTTAGCTTAAATATTGTTATCTACGAATAGGGACTTTTATATTAGAGCCGGTTTAGAGAAAGTGCCATTAAAGATAACTATCACATTAAAGATAACTATCAGTGGCAGTTGAGAGGAAGTGCCACTCAAATTTGTTTATTAGTGACAGTTCTATTTAAACCCTCCACTAATAAAGTCTATATATTAGGGGCGGCTTGAAGCAAGTGCCACTAAAAATCACATTTTCTAATCTAAATATTGTTATTAAATGTAGAACCGTCACTAATAGTGCTTAAATGGTAGGGGCTGTTTAAATCAAATCCCACTACAAATTACATTTTTTTTAATTAAATATTGTTAGTAGAGGCAGCACGAAACCGCCGCTAATTGTGGTGGGTTAATATTAGGGGCGGTTTAGGACAAGTGCCACTATAATTTTTAGATTTGTGGCGGTTTGGTAAATAATCGCTGCGAAAAAGTCTGTAGTCGTGTCTCGCACGAAACCGTGGCAAAACGCGCTTGTATTTTTCCCGCTGCAAAAGCAATGTATTTCGTTCCCGCTGGTTCTCTCCTTCTATCACGCGCGACGGTTCCATTTTTTTATCAAAAAATTTCTCCCGCCCGTCTCTCTCTCGCCCTCTCTCTGATTCTCTCTTGCTCGTCTCTCGCGACGGTATGTCTCTCTCACCCTATTTCTCATTCTCTCTCCCTGTCTCTCGTTCTTTTTTTTTTTTTATTTTATTTTGCAGGTTCAGGAGAAATTTTAAAAAATAAATACCCTGAAGACTTTAAGGAGGATCCGGTCTCACAGATCCGACCGTGTGTGTGGTGCGATTGGGTGTAATTTTTGGTGGGTGTGGTCGACTTCTTGCTCCCACTCTGTGCCCAAAACCAACCCCTTTGTCACCGCCATTAGAGAAGGATTGTTTAGAGGTAGAGGGATTTTCTCTACTTTGAATTTGTGCCAGTTTCGCTTTGGATAGGAGTAGGAGAGATTTCGAAGTTTGTGATTGCGGATTAGTTGTGTTTTTTTTGAGTGCTCAAGTAGTCTTGCGGGTATATGTGGACTGACCTCAATGTGTTTCTCTCGCTGTGCTATTTTCTCTTCTGTATCGTATTAACTTATTTTTTCTACCATTCAATGTGTTTTCTTGTTCTTCTTCTTTTTTGAAGGGCTAGTAAAACTAGTGATTTTTCTTGCACTCACCAAATGAAATGTCATGGGCAATACTTGTGACACTTTTCTAGCCCTCTTTTAAGAACTACAGTAATAGAATGTATGAGATTTTACTTGATGCTTTGCTGGAAAAGTATCCTTGTTACCTGATAGGACTTTACTCGTTTGGTGAAATTGCCTGTGTACTGTGAAAAACGAGTATGCTTTATTGATCTTTGTGAGTGGATGTCCCTCTGAGAGTACACTTTAGATGTGAATTTCTATATTAATTAAGGTGCAACAACAAGAACAGTGATGATAAATGAAGTGGTTCTTGAAGGCACCCTGACTGTGTTCTCGTTTTGCAGAAATTGATGCTGGCAGCTTCAACAATAGTGCAGCTGAACAACAGGTTGGTATATGTGTTCTTTGTAAATTGTTTTGATTTTTTTTATGAACAGTGTGGGGGTTGTGGAAGCTCTTTTTGGGTTTCCCGGATGAGTTGATAATGATAGTTTGAATGCATAGACATGAGTAGAAGTTAATATGATGAATTAATTGTTGATCATGCTCGTATTGCCTTTGCACAGTCAAGATGCTTCTATATGCGATGAACACTTCTTTTGACCCGAACTTTTAGATTGTACAGAATGTACCGATAGTTCTGTTGACATAAGAATCCTTGGGAGAAGAATGCCAATTTAGTCCCATTGGATATTAATCAACAAAGCCTTATCCCAACTATTTGGGGCTTGGGCGATCCCGGATCGGTCGAATCCAATGTAAAAAAATTATAAAGAAACCTCAAGGATCGGGTGAAAGCTGTTCTTTTGGTTGTCCATTTGGATTTATGTGGAATAGCTATTGTTTGATGCTTCAAGCTTGTGAGACTAAAACCCATTGTTCTTCCCTTACTTGAGTTCATCTGTATCTCTTTAGCCTTGCAAGGTTTGTCTAAATCCACTAGTTTGGGCTTTATCATATTAAGAATGCTTTCAGTGCCTCCTGAGTTTCTTCGAACCCAACTCTTCTCTATAATGGACCTGATCTAAAATTATGGTTCAGAAATGTTTCTTGAATATTACAACAAGAATTTTGATTGTTATATGTGCTGATTTCTTGGATGTGGGTACTCCCCTTTGATAGTTAGCTCTCATGTTGTAAGATATATAAAGTTTTGGGACTGGGATTGCTACTTATTGGATTTAGATAAAGCTCCAAAAATACTATGGACCCCTTAGTTAAAGCTCCGAAAACCAGAGAGTGACATTACTAATATCACCACCGAAAGTGGTGGGGAGTAAAGAAGCCTTAAACCTGTTTGTCCGTTAACTCAAACAACTTTATGACATTGTTTTAATCATCACAACTATACGATGGTCTTCAATCCAAAAAAAAAAGGAGGTTCATCTTTTGAGAAGTTCCACAAGGCATCCACTGCACATGCAATTGTTACAAACAAGCTTACAGATATCCCCCTCCCCCCTTCAAAGAACACATTGTAGATCAAAATAAGAGTTATTCCAAATTATCCGAACACATGATCCAATAGGCGAGAAATATATTTTTTCATGTGCTTTTGAATATAAGAGCTCTGTGACAGTTCATCTTAGTCATCTATAGTCTTGGAGATGATTTAGTTCAACTATTTTTTATGTTTATCAGTTGACAATATTAAACACCTTTCACCTCTTTGTAGGGTTTATACTTTTTATGTGGGGAAAAACATTACTACTGGCTAATTAGGAATCATTGGAAGTATAACATTGTTGTTTGACAAGTTTAGCTACAATCTAGATCTCATTTTTGGAAGTATGGCATAATTGGGGATTGTTTCGGTTATAAAGCAGTGCTGCCCCATTCATGCCAGCTCAGTTTGCATCATCCATTTCTGATTTCTTTTACATCTCTCTCCAAAATCTGTACTCCAGAATCTGTTTTTACTCAGATCAGAAGTCCATGATAGTGGGAAACTGACCCCAGTAGCGTGGATGAGTCCTGGGGATAATTTTTTTTGGAAACTTTGTTGGGAGGGCTGCCACATCACCTCGAATCTCAGGCCAAACAATCCAAGGGAGTATGTGGTTGTTGTTGCTTGTGAGAGCTTACCAGGTTGATGGCCATATGAAAGCCAAGTTGGATCCACTGGGCCTTAAGGAGCATGAGATCCCTGAGGATTTAGACCCTGCTCTTTGTGGGTTCACTGAAGCTGATTTGGATAGGGAGTTCTTCCTTGCATTGGGTTTTCATCTTTTGAGCACAACTGAAGCTTAAGGATTCTGTTATTTTTTTTGTTTTTTTAGTGGATTGGCTTTATGGTACCTTGCACTCCTTGTTTTTTAAAGGGAATTCATACCTATACCTGATCGTTTATGGTTTGGCATCATCCCATTTTGTGGATTGTAGTGTGTGTATGACAGAATGCCTGGCTTTTTTTATAGTTTATTTAGTCTTTTTCTTTCTTTCTTTTCTTTATTTACTGAAGAATGACATTGTTATATCTGAATGATTTTGATCACTGTAGGTTGTTTGGGATTTAGTTATCTTGTATAATGATTGTTTTGTTGAGCATTTATTTGGGGTGTATATTTCCAAGATGATCAAGAACACTTGTTTGTTTTCTTTGCTTTTTATATTGATCATTTCCCTGCTGTAGGATGAGTTGAACCTATGGCTTAGGGCCTAGTTTAATTCTTGAAAAATGCAAATCTGTTGTTAATCTTCACTTTTTATTCATTTGGAAATGTATTATTTCCATATGATGATTTAGATGTTCATTGATATTGTTGCAAGATCATCAATACCAAATATTTAGCATGCTTCAATTAATCACATTAGGAGAAACTGATTAGGAATGTTTAGCATGCTTCAATTAATCACGTCATGACTTTTGGTCTTTGATTATTTTTTTTTTTTACATAGAAAGTGCTGCCATGGTCCAATGGAGGAGTGCAAGGGTCCAATGGAACTAATTTATTTTTTCTCTTGTACAGGTGGATAAAAGGTTTTAAAGATCCAATTGCGTGTAATTGCAATAGAAAAGCTTGGAAAGAATTGAAAGTGCTTGTGGTATATATATATATATACTTTACATTGGATTTTAGTTTATTATTAAATGTTGTCATAGAATGTTTATATATATATATATATATACAAACACTTTGATTGTAGACTCCCTTCATGGGGAAGTATGGGGCTCCCTAATATTGTTTGTACTAATATATATGTGTATGTATGCATATTGCTTAGTATCTAGTAAGTTGTGATGGTAATATAGATGGTTTTCTTGTTATCACATAGAGCGCTTACCAAAATATCCATAAGATTCCAACTCAATCTTTAATTTGAACTAAAGACTCCCTATTTAATTCTTATTACAATAAAGACCAATTACTTTCAAATGACTCTAAATGAAGACTCATAATCCTATCCAACTCTAAAATGCTATTCAACTAAAACAAAATCTCCTCTAAAACCCCTATACGACCAAGACTTTTGGGCAAACCATTTTGACCACACGTGACACATTGTGGGACCCATAAAGCTACCATGTCTTCATCACTATACATTTTCTTTCCATGAAAATTGCTTCTTTTTTTTTTTTTTAATTTTTGTTTTATGTTTTCCAGAATATCGATAAAGAGAATTTAGAGTTTGTAAAACAAGTATATAATATAATTATGGATAGGAATTAGATTCGGAAGTCTCGAAATTCAATAGAGTACATTAACATGGTGAAAGAATTCATTGATCTCGTCACATTGTTAGAGTTCGAAATTAATTTGTTTTTTTTATTTTTTATTAAGGCATGAAAGGTGATATTCAATGATGAGTTTTGGTTATGGACACACATTGTTATAGTTATTGTTAGTTTGGTCACATTGTTACTTGAAGGTTATAGTGATGTAGTTCTTGGAAGGGGAAGGCAAAAAATGACAACGGGAAGGCAAAAAAAGGACATGGATTAAAGTATTAACCAAAGTCATTAGGGCTATGTTTTAATGGAAATTATGACCCTAGATAGAGTGGAATGGCAGAAGAGGATTTGTATAGCAGCTTTAAGTAGTTGGTATAGAGTGAGTTCTATTATTAGATTATTGTTTAATTAAATATTAAATCTAGTTATTTAGCCACCTCAGGCGTCTCCCAAGTGATGTCTATCCTCCATACCCTACAATGTATGACCGTTGCATGCGAAAGCCTATGACTTAGTATCTTGCTTGTATTGAAAAAATTTTATTGTTGTTTCAAGATTTGTATTAAGTACCCAAAAAAGCATTTATAATGAAAAAATGGCACTCTTGTTGAACATGTTGTATTCTTTTTGGCATACTATTTGGAGATTTATTTTGATTAAATGTTGATCTTAATAAATAGTTTAGGTGTATGGTTGTGAGTTTATATTCAAAGTATGGTGTCTTAACCAAGGCAATTCTTTGACTTTGTCGTTCTTCAGAATTAGATGCCCCTTAGTGTTATTATATTGCATACTTGTAAATTGTGTATCTTTGGAATCCATGTATTTTACTTTGAATTAACATGGATTACATTCATTTTGATTTTGTTGACAGGGTATGGGTTTGGTTTATTTTGGATTAGCTTGCATGGAGGATCGGACTACCATTCGAGTTCATATTTTATTTTGATTTTGGGACATTATTTGTATTTTGGTAAAACATGATAGCTTATTTTAGTTTATGAATATTTGTTATATGAATAACGTAATATTAATGGATACAAAGTTGTCAAGCGAACAATGATGATGTTTTATGGATGATTGACATTTTTTGAATACTTTTATAAACTATGGACTATCAAAAGACTATATAAAGTGACATGGAGATCATTTTTTATCCTTAGGGGTCCATATTATAGTCATTATGCTATCGAAAATTTGACAAAAATGACATGGATTTTCTCCATATTTATCATGAGGAAAAAATTGGTCATTAAAAAAAATCCACAATACAATTAGTGTTGGTTTAATAACCGATGTTAAAAATCTCGTTAACATAGTAACGGCCACTAATAAATGCATAATATAATTAGTGGCAGTTATTGACCGTCACTAATTATCCGACTAATAGGCATTAGCGGTAGTGAGGAATTGTCATTAATAAACTTACAACACAATTAGCGGCGGTCAATAGCAGCGGTCTTTAACTGCCACTAATGCTCCAGTGATAGGCATTAATGACAGTCAGTAATTGCCACTAATTGTAGTGTGAATTTATTAGTGGTAGATACTAATCGCTACCAAATGTCAAAATATTAGTTATTAGCGGCAATTTAAAACCACCACTAAAATATTAATTATATCTCCAACACAGCCTTTAGATGCGGTTTCATAATTGCCACTAAATGTATTAGCGGCGGTTTTTTGATTTTTAGTGACGGTTTATGACTGCCACTAAAAGTTTTAATTTTTGTAGTATGATATACCGAATATATGTTGGTAGGAACTATTTCGGCAATCCCCACAATTTAAATCTGAGTTGTTGGAATTGGAATAAGTCCAGTAACGGATAACAAATCTTGGCAATCTTCTTTATCTAATAAATGAAAAATCTGCTTTGATTCTCTTTATCATGCACCCACCCAATCTTTGTGTTGGGGAACACACAAGGAGCAGACAATTAGGGAGTAGAACATTTGCTCCCAAAGAAAAAAGGGAGAACAAATTATCAACCGAAGCTTAAAGTGTGGCTTCTCTTTAATGTGACATGTATCAAAAAAAAAATTATAAATCACCCACTAAAAAGTGAAAATCACCCACCAAATTTGATTTTTACGGTATGCATCTCATTGCACATATGCATGCCATACTTTAAGCAATTGTAAAGGATTTTCTTTGGAAAAGAAGAAATCTCCCAAGAATATAATCAAACAAAAATGAAAACAAGAATGAAGAGGTAAAAGAGAGCATAGCTTCTGACCAAGAACTTGGTTGGCAAATACGCCAATACTATGTGACATTGAGATCTTTACTTCCCAGCTCATGTACGTTTCAAGTAAGTAATCAATCCTAGCATAGCATAGCATGCTCTCAAACTATACGTAAGCATGCATTTAAGTAACCCATCCAACTTTCATGAAGAGCATGAGCACTTCATGTCATACCAACTCAAACTCTCCCCAACACAGAGCTGCATAAACGATGAACACACACTACACATTTCAACGTTGCACTCAAAAGCTTGGCCAGCAAGAGCAGTAGTGAAGTATCGAGTATTTGAAGAAATGGGGAGCCTCAACTACAAGGTGTGGGTGATCGGAACACTGTTCATGCTATCGAGCGTCGGACAGGTGGTGGGCACGATTGATTGTAACATGGTGACGGCACTTCTTGCCACTTGCTCCAATTTCATCGCCCATGGAACGCCAGATCCCATCCCTGGAACGCCTTGCTGCGATGCACTTGGGATCCTAAACAACATGGTTGGCTCGATTGATAATCGGCGATCGGTGTGCAGATGCGTGATGGGTCTCATAGCTACATATAATTCTAACGCCACGGCTATAGCTACTTTACCTGGATTCTGCGGTGTCTCTCTTGGCTTCACTATTTATCCCAGTACCGATTGCAATTCTTAACTCTTTCTTCTTAAACTGGATTTACGTAGTAGTGTAGCATCCCTTGAGTTGGAGCTGGTTTAGTGGGTCGACGGTGTAGAGATGAGAAATAAAGCTCGTCGTGGGCTTTCCATGAAGAGAAGTGTGCATGATTTCGTTAATGAAAAAAAAACAATTACTTATTAGTTGCTTAGAAAATGACATGTATAAATAAGTAATGACATTATATCTTTCATGTTATATAATTTTTTTTTGTTGTTCACCCCTATGTCACTACTTTGCACTACTGGGAAACTACATTTTTTGGTGTCTATTCTAAAAAATTGCATCTCAGAATAGAATTGGGAATGATCCCATTTGCAAGAACTTAGGTGTAACATCAATAAGTGACAAAATGAGGGAAAGTCAAATAAGATAATTTAATCATTTGCAACGTAAATCAATTAATGTGCCAAGGAAGAGTGAGACGATGCAAAATGAAGGTGTTAGAAGAGAAAGGCCAAAATTGACCCAGATTGAAGTATTAAGGAGAGACATGGCAGCTTGTAATTTAACAGCAAATATGCATGACCCTAAATAGAGAGGAATGGTGGAAGATGATTCATCTAGCCAACCTCAAATAGTTGAGATGAGACTGTTTATTGTTGTTATGTGGGTTGCGTACTATCTTGCGAGCAGGAAATAATCCTGAGTGATTCTAAGTTCATGAGAGTTTCAACTCTACGATCTAGCCTCAATATTCAAAGTGAAAAAGGAAAAGTTATCTCTAACTACCTTGATTATTTGTTTGTTTTTTATTCTTTTTTTTTTTTTTGGGGGGGGGGGAGGGGGGGTATTGGTTTTT
>JAOXJP010227878.1:0-11223 GCA_025762735.1 Platanus orientalis | reverse complement strand
GGCTTTGGACTTGCGATGCCCTGGGGCCTGACAGGCTAAGGATCTGGTCTTTGGTGAATTTCCAAGAGATTTCCAAACTAGGGTCATCTGATCGGGAAGCATAACCTGGGTTGTCAAAGAACTGAGTTGATAAGTGGTGTAGGGTTTAAAGAAGGGTTCCTTTATTAGGACATTTGTCGAAGATCTCAAAAAAGAAAAGAGAATGAGCCTGACCTTGATGGATTTGGCTCTCTAGAGAGTTTTCGGGAGCTCTTTAAGTGCCCATGGCTGATATAGGTGTGTTTATTACATTCTGGAGGCGGATTGGGGCAATTGGGGGGCATTGTGCCCTCTGGGATTTTCCTTGAAAAGATTTAGGACTCCTGAGAGTCTGGCCACTGACTAGGTGAGTTTCTGATTTGTATTAAGTATTTAGGGTTTTTTCAGAGATTCAATTTTAGAGAGAAATAATGTGTTTTGAGAATATGGGATAAAATGGTAATTTTCTTACCATCTTGTACCCCAATATGGGAACATTGATGAGAGTAGGAGAATCTTGGAAAAAATGAGCTCCATAACCTGTGGTTTGAGTTTTTAGAGGTGCAAGGGTAAAATGGTCATTTACCAATCTTTTGGGGTTTTACGCTAAAGGTCTCGTAAAAAGTGGTTAAGACCTAGGTGCCTTCTTTGTACAGAACATTTTGAGAAGTTGTGGAGAAGATGGGTTCAAATATGGTTGATTTGACCTTTAGAGGATACAGGGGTAGAAAGGTAATTTGTCAATATTTCGATGCTTCAATGTGGGAAGGCTTATGAAGGTTAGCAAATTGAAGTCAATGTGTTCTTGTTGATGTAAATAAGTTGAAAATTGGAGTTCGATTAAGTCTAATTTGAACTCCTGAGGATGTAGGGGTAAAATGGTAATTTGTCAGCCTTTTGATGCTTCAATGTGGGAAGGCTTATGAAGGTTGACAAATTCAAGGTGTCTTTGTTGATGAGAAAATGTTGGAAAGTGGGGTTTGATTGAGTCTAATTTGGACTTTTAAAGGTGTAGGGGTAGAGTGGTAATTTGCCAACCTTTCGATGCTTCAATGTGGGAAAGCTTATGAAGGTTGGAAAATTGAAGTCAAGGTGTTCTTGTTGATATAAAGAAGTTGAAAATTGGAGTTTGATCGGGTCTGATTTGAACTCCTGAAGATGTAGGGGTAAAATGGTAATTTACCAACATTTCGATGCTCTAATGTGGGAAGGTTTATGAAGGTTGGCAAATTCAAAATGATGATGGTTTAAAGTATTTTCATTGTGTTCACAACCGGAATACCCATTGAGAATGCCTGCCTATTCAAAGTTCAGTGGTGTCTAGACCTTGATTCTATCCTATGTTGTAATGAAACCATCTAAGCCTTGAGTCAAAATTTGGGTGCTGACAATTGTAGCAACGAGGCAATTAGTTTGTATCTTGTTTTATTTTTTGCTTGAAGATGATTCTTTCTTTTATAAATGTATTCCTTATGTTTGTGGTGAATCTAGTTATGTTATCTTTGCAATATAAATCCTTTTGCATCTAAATTAATTCTTTAATTGGATTTATTCACCTTAATAGAAGCTAGTTACTTTCATTTGAATTTGAAAGATTGATTCAATTCTTGGATTAGTTTTCCCTCCAACCTCATTTGTCTAGATTCTTTGCTTAGTACACTAACCTTGTAAAAATCTCACATTCTTTTAACAATTTATATATTAGTTCAATTCATTTAGAGTGAAAATCTTATTTCCTTTTGGTTGTTTGAAACATAGTTCTAACAAATACATGGCTCTTAAATAAATAATTGCTACTACTGGATACTAACCCCCATGTTTTAATGATTGTGTGAAAAGCAATGAACGAGCTCTTATGAGTGGAAAAGCAATAAATAAAAGGTATGTTCTTTAACTTAACTCTTTGGTTCATTTTACATCATTCAAAACAGATGATTAGACTAATTGTAAACTGTGTTATGTGTAAGCAATATCTAGAGACATTGTCTATGGGATGATTGTATGGCTATAGTAGCCCGGCTTGGTAGGTAATTGGCATATATTGATGGCCTCAGATAACTTAGAAAATCTTTAAATAGCTTATTTCTATTCTTTCTAAAGTACTGTAAATTTTGTGGTGTACTTATGTTTATCTAGATATATATTCATGATGGAGACTATGTGATGTTGATGTAAATGGATACGGAGCTGTCAGGTGGACAGTGATGATATTGTGGATGCATGATATATATTTGAAGTGTTTTTTTGATCTATAGACTCTCAAGTTATTGAAGAAAGTGACATGGGGATCACTATTCATCCCTAGGGGTCCATATTACACCCGTTATGCTGTCCAAATTTTGGCAGAAATGGCATGTGGATTCCCTGCTTAATCTCAATAAAATGACATCAAAAATAATAGGTGGGATGAGTAGATTATAAACCAAGTTTATCATTAGAGTATAACGGGTTTAAAGTAGGGAACCGCAAAAGCATATGAGGTGGGGTGCCTAACACCTTCCCCAACTCATAAATGAATACCTAGGAATCTCTAGGAGTCGACCAGTTTAAGAATGGAGTTCAACATTTTAAACCATTTTCAAAATTTAAACTTGTTTTGTTTCCAAAACCGATGACCAGTCACATCATTAAAAAGGCTGATGGTGACTTCAAAATATTTTGGGATTTTTCTGTGATGAGTAAGTCTCTCTTTTAAAGGGATTTACTTATCATGCAAAATTTAAAGCCCACAACCCCCCCCCCATCATCTGGAAGCCTACAAGACGTACATGAATCTTCAAGCAGCACCAGACGAAATTATGTGCCGAGCTTTTCCTACCACTTCAAAGGGTCCACCCGAGTATGGTTCAGTCGGCTGAAACCGCGGAATATATCAAATTTCACAGAGCTCAGCCAGTAATTCATCAAATATTTCATAGGCGGCCAAAGACATCTATTACATGTCCCGATTCAATAAGGAGATGCTATAGATTGACAATGCCGAGGAGAAAGTGATCGTGGCAACCCTCATTGCAGGGTTGCCACCCTCCAAGTTCCTCTTCTCACTATAAAAATCCATCATCGCATATGGTCAACCTTATGTTGAAGGCACAACAGCACATGAACGCTAAAGATACTCTCAATGCCCGACGGGAACGCAAGATTGGGGCTAGCTCCCATACGAACAAAAGGAAAAGGAATGAACAAACTACTTAGGAAGAAAGGAGCTCTCAGGCCAAGGAGGCAACAACAACAGTGGGGCTAGACCCTAAGTCAACCTACCCCCTGAGCAGATTCCAGAATTACACCCCCTCAACACACCAGTAGAGTAAGTGTTCGTGCACCTCAAAGATGACCCGAGCGTCAAGTGGCCTGAGAGGATCCGAGCCCTGCCCAAAAGGAGGAACCACGACAACTACTTTTGCTTTCATCAGGAGCATGGTCAGTATACCAATGACTACTTTGACTTAAAGGAGCAGATAGAAGCTCCCATCCAACAAGGGCGACCATGGAGGTTCATGACGGGAAGGCCCTAGGCTAGACAAGAAGACACTTGTCAAGACCTCCCACTCGAGAAAAAGGAAGACTAGAAGGGCCAATAGCCGAAATTAGGGTGATCACCTGAGTACTTATTGGGGGAGGAGAGTCCAATTCAGCAAGGAAGTCCCATATAAGGTAGATACGTGTTGAAAGAGACCGACAAATGATGGTTATAGAAAGGTCGACCAAAGAGCACAAGACAGAGCATACCCCCATCACTTTCTCTGAAGAAGATATCCAAGGAGTGAGTCAACCACACAATGACACGGTCGTGGTAACACTGGTTATCTAGAACTACAAAATCCATCGTGTTCTCATTGACAACAGAAGCTCGACAGACATCCTCTATCTCCCAGCCTTCAACCAGATAGGCATCAGATGAGACAAACTCAAACCAGTTCAATTGTCATTGATTGGCTTCATGGGCGATAAGCTACTCCCCCTCAGGACTATCGGCCTACTAGTAACTATTGGGATGGGTGATTAGTATATCACTAAGGTGATTTATTTCTTGGTGGTCGATTTCCCATCGACCTATAATGTCATTCTCGGAAGGTCGGCATTGAACCAGATGAAAGCAGTCACCTCAACCTACCACCTTCGGATGCACTTCCCAACTGAAGGAGGGGTCAGGGAGGTCAGAGGGGACTAGGTGGCAGCCCAGGAATGTTTCGTGGTCTCGTTCAAAGGAGATTCGACCCCAAAAGAAACCATATCGATCAATAGTTTAGAGTTTCGGGATGAAAAAACTCAGACAATAGCTGAGTCGGGAGGAGAACTTAAAGACATCATCCTCGATACAAATTATCCCGATTGAGTAACCCAAGTAGGGTCAGATCTCCTGGAAGACTTCAAGAGGTGACTGTAGGGTTTCCTTGTTGACAATAGAGATGTGTTTTCTTGGACGCATGAAGACATGCCAAGAATAGATCCCAAATTGGCAGTGCATCGGCTCAACGTGAGCTCGGCCACAAAACCTGTTAAGCAAAAGAAAAGAAATATAGCCCTGGAGAGGAACTAGGTCATTGCAGATGAAGTAAAAAAGCTACTCAAGGCCTGATTCATAAGGGAGGTCCACTACCCCCAATGGTTGGCGAATGTGGTAATGGTACGAAAGCCCAACGGTAAGTGGAGGATATGTGTTGACTTCACCAACCTCAATAAGGAGTGCCCCAATGACAGTTTTTCTCTCCTGAGGATTGACAGCCTGGTGGATTCAACGGTCGGCCACCAGACCCTCAGCTTTATGGATGTCTTCTCAAGGTACAATCAGATAAGGATGCACAGGCCCGACCAGAAAAGAACAGCCTTCATCATAGATCTGGGGCTTTACTACTACAGGGTCATGTCCTTCAGTTTGAAGAATGTGAGGTGACCTACTAGAGGCTCATCAACGAGATATTCAAAAACCAAATCGGGAGGAACATTGAAGTATACGTGGATGACATGTTAGTGAAGAGCCTCTTGGCTAGTCAGCATCTGTCCAACCTAGATGAGATGTTCTAAACGCTGAGAAGATACAAAATGAAGCTCAACCTGGAAAAATATGCATTCAGGGTATCTGTAGGAAAGTTCTTTGGGTTCATGATCTCCCAATAAGGAATAGAGGCAAATCCCAAGAAGGTTAAAGCCATAATCGAGATACAACCACCAAAGAACACCAAGTATAGCGATTGACAAGAAGGGTCGCAATGTTAAGCAAATTCATATCTCGGGCTATTAACAAATGTTTTCCCTCCTTTTATTTACTGAAGAAGACATTTAGCTGAGACAAGAAATGCGACAAAGCCTTCTAAGAGCTTAAAGCCTGCCTCAATCACTTGCCACTAATCAACCAACTGAAGCAAGATGAGGTACTTTACATTTACCTATCGATGTTAAGGACAACAGTCAATTCAGTATTGATTAAAGAAGAAAATGGGGTGCAAATGCCAATATACTATACCAATTGGGCTTTCAGGGGAGCCGAGGAGAGATACCCGAAGGCTAAGAAAATGGGCTCACCCTGGTCATCACTACTAGGTGACTGAGGCCTTACTTTAGGTACACATCATCCGAGTGCTCACTGATTAGCCGCTTCAGGTCATACTGCATAAGCCCAAGACTTCTGGAAGACTAGTCAAGTGGTCGGTGGAGCTGAGCGAGTTTAATATTGAATATCACCCCCGGGGAGCTATCAAAGGACAAGTGGACACTGATTTCATCGCCGAGTACACCCACAAACCAGAAGATGAGGCCCAGGCACAAGAAGAGCAACCCATTCAAACAAAGGCAGGCCAAACAACTTGGACATTCTATATTGATGGCTCCTCCACCAACAAGTCTGTCGGAGGAGAAGTCATCTTGGTCACACCGGAAGGAACCGAGCTTGAATATGCTGTTAAGTTTAAGTTAAAGGCAACCAATAATGAGGTGGAGTATGAAGCCTTACTCGCTAGATTACGGCTTGCTCGGGTCCTCAGAGCTAAATGTGTGAGAGTTAGGAATGACTCCCAGCTTGTGGTAGGGCAAGTACAAGGAGAATATAAGGTGAGAGACGAACGAATGAAGCAGTATCAAACACTAGTAGTAGAGGAAAAATCTTGGTTCGAGTATTTCACCATGCAAAAAGTCCCACGGGATCATAACAAAAGAGCCGACAAGTTGGTCAGGCTCGCATCATCAATCATAGAAAGCCTCAACCTTGGGATCTTCATCAAGTATATACGTGAGCCAAGCACTGAAGCTAAAAGAGGTAATGAGGTTAATACGGCAAGCACTGAGCCCGAATGGGCTATCCAAATCATAAAATACTTGAAGGATAGGGAGCTGCCCAAAAGCAAAGACGAAGTGAGAAGAATAAAAGTAAGGGCAAGTTGGTATCTCCTCCTCAGCAACACCCTCTATAAAAGGAGTTTCACACTCCCTCTGTTCAGATGCTTATCTGATTTGGAGGTTTACTATGTACTCCGAGAGATTCATGAGGGGGTATGTGGAAATCACTCAGGAGGTCGGGCATTAGCTAGTCAAGCAATTAGGGCAGGATACTATTATCCCTCCATGAAAAAGGATGCAAGCACAATCGTTCAAAAGTGTGACAAATGTCAAAGGTTCGCCAATGTCCCAAGAAAGCCCGTCGATGAGCTAATCCTGATAGTTGGACCGTGGTCATTCACCTAGTGGGGAATCGATATTGTTGGGCCTCTCCCTTAGGAAAGAGGCAGATAAAGTTCTTAGTGGTCCCCATCAACTACTTCACAAAATGGGTGGAGGCTGAACCCTTAGCCAAGATCACCGAGAAAAACATTTAGGACTTCACCTGGAAATCGATCGTGTGCCGATTCAAGATTCTCAGGGTACTCATCACTAACAACGGTAAACAGTTTGAATTTGCCTGATATCGTGAATTTTGTGCGGAACTCGAGATTAGAAATCACTTTTCCTCCTCAGCACACCCCCAAGATAATGGCCAATTGGAAGTCACCAACCAGACCTTGTTAAACATCATTAAGAAAAGGATTGAGAGCTGCAAGGGCCTTTAGCCTGAGGAGCTACTAAGTATCTTTTGGGCTTACCATACTACTATGAGGACACCCACCTGGGAAACATCATTCCCCCTGGCATTCAGATTTGAGGCAATGGTACTAATAGAAATTGGGATGACCACCTACAGAATAGCAAATTTCAACTAGAGAAAAAATAATGAGTACCTTAGGAATAATTTTGACATGCTGGAAGAAAAGAGAGACAATGCCACACTCCGAGCAGCCACCTACAAAAATAGAATGGCTAAATACTACAACTCGCAGGTCAAAGCGAGGAAATTCATAGTGGATGACCTAGTCCTTAAGAAGGTGAGTCTGGCAACACAAAACCCTACAGAAGGAAAATTAAGGCCGAGTTGGGAAGGGCCCTACCGGGTAACAAGATTTTATAAACCCAGAACATACCACCTCAAGACAATGCAAGGAGAATGTAATGACCCGCTTTGTATAAAAAGGAAAAAACTATAATTTTAACCCCATAACGATAAAATTTTCCTTTCACATATTTAAATAGACTATAGAGTGGTTTAGGAACCCATTGGATGAAGTTAAAAGTGTAAAACCCAAGTTAGGCCTCAAACCTATCAAGTTCAAAAGTTTTCATGAATTTACATTTTGGATAAATTTATAGGCCCACCAACACCAATACTAAGTGAATTAGAACATAAATCATATATCTTTAGAAATATCTATGAGTCTACTTTCCAATCTCTCTAATTTTGTGTGATTATGAGTCTCCTAAGAAAAGTTATGATAATTCTCCCATAAGAAGTCAGTGCTGACAGGCCTACAGATTTTTGGTCACTTCCTAGACCCACTAACACCACTCCTAAGGGAATCAAAGGATGATCTATACCTTGTTGAAAAGTTCTTGAAGTATAGTTTCCAACCCCACAAACAGAGATCGATTTTGAGTTTTCTAGAGAGATTTATGACCATTTTTGTGAGAAAGGGTAAAAGTTGTAAAAACATTATTCTGGATCGATCCAACTTATTTGGATAGATATCCATCCAAGATCAATCTGGGATCGAACTAGGATCTCTCTGGTCTCAGAAAACTGTATAAAAGTGGTTTGGATCGATCCAAATTACCTAGATCGTGATTTTTTTTGGTAAAATCGACTTTTCTTCATTTTAGGAAGTGTGGGACCCTCTTAACTCGACCCAAAACCCTAAATATAAGTTAAAGAAACCCTAATAACCTATTTTGCATCAAAATAGAAATAGTTAGAGAGACTTGGGGAGTTTTGGAAGAGGAAGAAGTTCTTCCCCAAATTGGGTAAGTTCTACTTCCAACCATGAAAATTCTTCTAGATTGGCTTATTTCTCTACTAGAACTTCATAGTTCCATTCTTCTAATGTTAGAACTATGCCTATTTTATAGAGAAAGGTGTGAATAGAGGTTGAAGTGAAGGTTTCTTGGTTGGAGACCTTGGATTTGTGCTTTGGGAAGAAAATCTAGCTTACTGTGGGTTTGATGATGTAAGTCCTCTTTGAATCCCTTAGATATTTGTGGAAAACTCTTTGAAATCTCTGAAATGTTTGGAAGTCTTGATCCAACTCTTTGAACCTTGGATTGAAGTTTCTTTAGTAAGCAAATCTTGCATACTATGGATAATGTGATGTAAATCCCTCTTTGATCTTTAGAGTTTTTATTCGAAACTCTTTGAAATCTCTAAAAATGTGTGAAAACCTATGCTCTAAGAGCCTTTGAACCTTGTGAGTCCTAAGATCTAAGCTTCTCTACTAAGTATATACTGCTTTCTATGGGTGATTTAAGGTGAATTCCTATTGTGATTTCAGATTATGTGATGCTATACATGAAATTCTATGAGATTGTTGGAATTATTTGAATTCAATTCCTTGAAATATCTTAGATCTACAGTTTTCATCTTGTTTAGTAAGTTTGCATGCTCCTTATGCTTAGAATGACTCTTTTCTTATTGGAATCTCTGAAAATTCTGTAGACCTATGCTTGAGACCATTGTATCTTGTTTATTCTTTATATCTATACCTATTTTGTGAAAGATTATTGATTTTATACATTGTGTGGACTGATTTCCTTCACTGAATCCCATGGAACATGTGAAATCCAAACTTTCCTCATGTGAATCTTTAAAAATCTGTGTGAAGTTGTGAATCCTTCAAGATCTATTATAATTATGATCAATTTAAAAGGTAATCATGTCTTGCCTTTTGTTTGGAACACTAGAAGTGATATTGGCTGATTTCTATGATTTGATTCATTGGAATATATGTGAAATTCAAAATTTCTATGAAAATATATTGAACTCATTGAATCTATTAAACTCTATGCCTCCTATGTGATTATGTAAACCTTTGAATCCTATTACATGTTTGAATCATTGACTCTATGAGACATCTTAACAAATCATTGTGACTCCGAACTTATGAATATCAAATTATACATTAACATTGAATCTATGTAAACCATGTGCCTTTGAAATGATTGATTTCTGGAATTGTGATGCTTACTATTTCTTTACATATTATAGAAACATTCCGATTATTGAAACTATGTGGACCTTTGGACTTATTGATGTGAACCTCTTTTTGGACTTGAACCTTTAAGCCATTTGGGCCCCGTCACAAGGTTAAGTGTGACCATTGATTATGTGGGCCTTGACACCGAGCTAAGTGTGTCATTGACTATTTGGCACTACTTACAAGGCTAAGTGTGAGAAAGTTCTTTGGACATATTCTTTGTCTCACTAATATTAGTCATTCTCCTTGAGGTTAAACAAGGACATTGGCTATATTCGTGGGGTTTAGCACGAGATCAGGACCCTATCCGTGGGGTTGGCCAAAGCATACAAATACTTTACATTGAACCTTTGGACATTGAACATTGGACCTTTCTGGACATTAAACTTTGTACTCCTTCAAACATCGAACCTTGTGAATTCCAAATACTGTGAACATCGAAAAGTACTTTGGACATGCTCTTTGGTTTACGGATATCGGCCCTCCTCCTTTGGTTATAACAAGGACATCGGTCCTCTTTAGGGTTATAATAAGGACATCGAACTTACCCATGGGGTTGGCCAAAGTATACGAATACTTTATATTGAATTTTAGAACTCCTTCAAACATCGAACCTTGTAAATTCTGAACACTGTGAACATCGAACTCAGAACACTTTGAATATTTGAATTTTGAATATTGAACTTTGATCATTGTGAATCATGTGGACTTTGAACGCTTAGAACATTGAATTATGAACACTCCAAAATTATAAAACATTAGATCTCCCGAGATTAACATGTCATCAAATTTGTGAGCGTTGACCTTCGCATTGAATTATTATTCAAACTTAGACCTTTGTATGGAACCATTGGCTTCTGTCTAACATGTGACTATTAACATTTTTATACTAGTATGATTGTGATTATTACTTTGATACCTGTTTAGCCTTATAATGACCTTTGAACATGCTAGTATTCAGATGTGTGCTTTACTTCAAATTATTAAAGTAATTGGGTCTATTAAAGTAATTGGGTCAATTTCTAATGCCTCTTCTCATCCTGTAGGTGGTTGTGAACTGTTACTGTCTATAACATTTAGAGTCAAAAGATTCAGATCGCATATGAAATTCATGTGCCTCCCACAATCCGAAATTACTCAAGTCTTGTTCTCCATCCAAATCGCCATTGAAGCCATTACAAGAGCTTACTCGTTAACATGGATGGTCTCCATTGGATGACAAAGTGGGCATTCTCCAATTGTAACCAACTGCTACAATAAGCCTTGGATGAGCTGTAGAAAATCAATGACCTAATCAAAGTCATTATGTTGAATGTAGGGCTGCAAACAGACCGGATTTAGAATGGATATCAGCATATCTTCTTTCGTATCCTATTCTAATGGGTATTATAAAACTATACCGTATCTTAACCATTTAAAAAATTCGGATTTTGGACTGGATTTTGGATATCAGAAAAAAAAAAAAAAAAAAAGAAAGGTAATTCCAGATATGTTGTCATAGTCGTCAGTGCATTCTTCCCTAACCCATGTCTATCATTTCCAAAATCTTCGATGTTGTATATCTATGGGTGCCTCCATGAATCAAGATGGAACAAATATGAAGTAAATAGTTGATATATTTTTAAGGGTTTTAGTTATTAGGCTATTTATGATTGTT
>JAOXJP010227877.1:0-11224 GCA_025762735.1 Platanus orientalis | reverse complement strand
TGATGTCTATGTGATTTAGGAAGTAATGTGTCTTAGCTTTGAGGTTGACTTTGATGGTGTGTGATTCAAAAAGATTGTTTATTTGATTGTAGGAGAAGATGTCGTCTCATAGGTCTACGCCTTCCACCTATCAACTAGAACCTGAGTATCTTACCTGCATTCTTGGTGTAATTAAAAGCCTAGTGGAAGTGGTGGAAAAACACGTTAGTATTGGTGGTGAGGCTAGTAAGAAGCGACTTTCCCTTGTGGAGTTTAGCAATGGGAAAGGCCTTAGGCTTGGGGTGTCTAAGGAGAAGGCTATATAAGGGAAGAAAACTAGGACACCACATCAGAAAGCTTCAGATCCATGTCTGAGGTGTGGAAAATTACACAGGAAAGCTTGTCATCTTGACACTGAAGCTTGCTTTAGGTGTTAGAAGCAAAGCCATTTGGTTAGGAACTATCCAACAGAGGAGAGGAGTGAGATCGTGGTTAGGGTGACTAACCAAAATAGTTCCTCTAGGTGTGGGAAGAGGCATTTGGGTGATTGTCGCTTATCAACCGGCACATGCTTTAAATGTGGACAGTGAGGAAACATGATCTAGGATTATCTAATCCTAAAAGATGATCAAGAAACCAAGCTTGTGGATGAGAGGCCGATGACTAAGGGCCACATCTTTGCCCTTTTGGACCAAGATGTTGGGACATCTTAGCCCGAACACATAGGTATCTTTTCTTTTCTTCCATTTTATATGTGTTAATGTTATCATAGACCAAGTACCCCACTAGTGAGACCATGTCCTTAGGAATGTGTTCAAATAACCTAAATGGATAGGACTAAGGAGTATTGAGTTAGTCTTCTAAGAGTTATACATACCAAATTCAAGGATGAATTCTTTTTGTAAGGAGGGGAGAGTGTAACACTCGCATTCCACTTAAAGGGTAAAATTGGGTATATTTGTCATTATACATACCTTAGACAGACCTTGAGTGGGGATAGAAAGAGACATTGTTTAATAAGAATCTTAGAAGATCATGAGAGAGAGAGAGGTAATTTATGATAAGAATAAAGGGACGTAAGAGGAAGTTTAGGGAACATTTAAGATATGGGTTTTATGAGAGATAATTTAGCAATTTATTTCTTTTGGTTCCCTTGAACTACTAATTTTATTAGAAAACATAATTTTAATAAGGGAGTGATTTTAGGTTAAGAGAAAGGAAAATAGAAAGGAAAGATTTTAGGGCTAGAAAGAGGAGAACGTAGATAAAATATTTGACTTTTTAAGAAGGTGGAGATTCAGGAAAGAGAAAACAAAAGAGATCATGAGAGAGAGGGATTTATGAAAGGAATAAGGGGAAGATAGAGAAATTTTATGGATCATTTATGATTTAAGTCTTATGGGAGATAATTTAGTAATTTATTGTTTTTGGTTTTCTTGAATTACTGACTTTAATAGAAAACTAAACTAATAGAGCAGTGATTTCAAATGGTTCCATCTTCGAAAGTGTTTTTCTCAAAGTCAGACTACTTTCAGACGATATCTTTTTGGCCCATGAGCTATTCCACCATATGCGAGTTCATAAAGGAAATATAGATTTAATGGTGCTCAAAATTGATATGAGTAAGGCATGTGATTGCGTCGAATGGTCTTCCTCCTTAAATCTATGGAGAAGATGGGATTTAGCCAGAAATGGTGTGGATTGATAGGATCTTATATCTCTTCTACATCCTTTCGGGTTTTACTTAATGGAGCCCCGAGGCAACAATTTAAACCACCTTAAGGCTTTCGTCAAGGGGATCATTTGTCTCCATATTTATTCCTCATCACTCTATAAAATTGGTTTGCAGGTCTTAATGGTGCTATTCAAAAAGGTCAAATAAAAGGGATTAATATTTTCTGTAGGAGCCCCACAATATCTCATCTTTTAATTGTAGATGATTGCCTAGTTTTCTCTTAAGCTAATCCTTAATAAACCCAAGAAATCTGGCTCTACCTCCAACAATATCAAGCTGCATCAGGGCAAACAATAAATTGAGAAAAGTTGGAATTATTTTTATGCAAATGCACTCATCTAGAAGTAGCCTCCCAAATATCCCGCTATTTGGGAATAAATATTTCTCATCACCAAGGTACATACCTAGGCCTCTCGTTTGTTTTGGGAAGATGTAAAGTGGAATTGTTTTCTTTTATTCATGAGAAAGAGGAATCCTAATTAGCTGGTTGGTAAGAACACCTATTATCGCCAACCATAAAAGAGGTATTGATGAAATCCATTGTCTCAGCCATCCATCTTATACAATGTCGGGATTTCTCATGTCGAAAGCAATCTGTAAACTCATAGATAAAAAGTAGTGTTGCTTTTTGGTGGGCTCAGAAATATCAGGAATGAAAAATCCAGTGGGTAAGGTGGGATACTTTGAGGAGACCCAGAAAGGCTGGAGGAATGAGTTTTCAAGATCTGCATGCTATAATTTTGGCACTCTTAGCAAAACAAGGGTGGAGAGTAATGTCAAATCCCATGTCTTTATGCTCTAGAGTCCTCAAGTCAATCTAATTTGGATAGTGGGTTCAAGAGAAAATATTAATATATGGGAGGATGCTAGGATTCCCACACTGGAATCAAGGAGACTGTCGTTACAACGTCCCTCTGATTATCATATCTCAAGAGTGGCTCAACTAATCGAGAAACCTTCATATAACTGGACTCAAACGAAGCCAAGTAGGCCCGTCCTGTTAGAGAAAATCTCCACAGTCGCATCTCATCAATTAACTCTCAGTGTTCTATTTGTAATGCTGGTGCTGAGACCACCCTCCATTGCCTTTTTTTCTGGCCGACCCTTAAACAAGTTTGGCATCATCTTCATCCTTCAAACAATATGTGGAACAAAAATAACTGTACCTTCTTTGAATGGTTCAAGGACTTGGTGTTTCACAAGTGGCCATCCAAGCAAGAGGCTAGAAAATCATTGATAAAGATCTCTCTCAGCTGAGTAATTTGATGTTATACAAATAAAGTGGTGTTTAATAATATATCTTTCAACATGCAGGATTGATATTTTTTGCAAGATGTCCAAGGAAATGAAGGCCTCTTTAAGCCTCCCAGTCAGATTCCTACCCCTCCACCGAAATATGAAGGCGCGGCTAACTGGCAACTGCCAAGCCAGGGGTAAACAAAAATCAATGTGGATGCAACCTGTCCTAGCTAGTGATCAAGTAGTGATTATCTTAGCAGCCCTGGCTCATGACCACCTTGGTATTCATCAGGGTGTAGTATCTTTGATTGAAGATGGCAAATCAGTCCTTGAAGTAGAAATTCAAGCAATATGGTGGGGTCTTTGCTTGGCCAAAAAGTTAAATAACCAAAGGGTGATTGTGGAATCTGATTCCCTATTGACGGTAAACATCTCGAATGGTGGAAAGGAGCTTTGCCCGTCAGTTAGATCTTTGGTAGTAGACTGTCAAAGTATTATGTCAAAATTTCAAGTGTGTAATCTGGCTCATGTAAGATGTTCTACCAATTGTGCAGCTCATGAGCTCGCTCAGAAAAGACTACATGCTCCCCAACTCTAGGCAGGGTGGTGTTAGGTGATCTCTGGCGGGTTCTTCTTCTGTTGGTGTCGTTGCTTGATGAATTTGTATTACCAAAATATAAAAATAAATAATAGATTGACTAATTTAAATGATTTGAGATCCCATGATTCAAAAGCAGTACTAAGTCCGTGCGGTTTGTAACATACTTTTAACACGTGGTGCAAAAATACTTGAGAAAAGTAATTCGTACGAAAAACTGACCACCTGTCAGCCGCATGTAAAGCTGCCCGGAATCAATGCTGCAATCCCATGCTTAAAAACTCATGATTTAGTGGAGCCCGTTCATGCAACATGGAAAGCCATGTCGCTGTAGAATGTTTTGCTTAAATGGACCTGCTTCCAATTTATTGTTTTTGTCATTTTTTTTTTCTCAGTGGGATTGAATTTTTAGTAGGTTAGTGGGTGAAGATGGGTTTGCTTTATTGTACCGAACTGACTTTACCAACTTAAGCTAAGATGGTATCTCCAAAAAAATCAAAATGAATGAGTTGTCACCCCGCATGACAGTCTCAATATTCAAAAAAATACGGCCCACCCTACGGACAATGTTTGATGAGAGGTCGTATATGTACAATGTTTGATGAGAGGTCTTCTCATAAAAGCCTATGATGGGACTGGACCTAACAACTCAGGACTTGGGCCATCTTGAACTCCACTACTTACAATTCTATTCATCGTTACCTACCAACCCATTAGTAGCGGGGAGGTATCCTGTGACCCTGCCCACGATGCGCTGTGCCGAAGAAGGATTCATGCTAATTCATGGTTGAATATGGATGTTAAGTGGATTCCAATAAAGATAGCTTCATAGGAAACCTCACATGAAGGTCCTAGTTCAATGATTTCCCTGAATTCAATCAAAGGTAGAACACCTCTGACCATTGTCTTTTGGTTGCCTGTGTCAATGCGGCCTCCATGGTCATTGTGTTGGAACCCAGGAGACCACTGAGTCCTAAAGTTGGCTCAAGAATTATTCCTTATATTTGATGTTCCATGCTCCCGGTTGTCTTGACTGGTCACAATCGTTGAAGCTTTTCGAACTATATCACAAGGTTAAGGCCCTGTTTAAAAATACAAAAAATGAAGAAAAGATGCAATAGGCGTATGGTACATAATAGCCATTGATATGGTTTCCAAAACCATTAGTAATTGGTTTTATCTATGTTGGATGTCCAAACTGAGCCTATACACTACTGTACAGAGAAACCGGATAAGTTGCCATAGTCGTCATTGCAACTATTATACCAAGGTAGGAAACTCTCTACACGTTGAGGGTCGTACCCTTGACTCAACCAACTTGTCCACCCTACGCCCAACTGTACCTAAAAAATAATCTAAATTCACGTGTGGCAGACCAATCCTTATCATGACTACCATTCCCTACCAAGAGAGGATCGTCTACAATCCTCTACAGTTATGAACGGGTTTATCACAGCCACAAACATGATTTGTTATTTTTCACCTGGGTGATTTGAATTTCCAACTCCAAATCAAAACTACTTTTGTAACTGTGAATAGGTTGCCTTGATTGTAAGATAATTTCGAACTATAGACAATCCTCTCTCTTCATGGCTTGAGCCTGAATTAAGCAGCAGTCACTCAATCGATTTCAAAGTTTTATATGTAATACATATGATATATAGTACAGTTTGGGCCTGGATGGAACCTTTGGGCTGAGCTCCCAACCATCCTCAACTCTAAACTTTTTGTTGGGCCTAAAACTTGGACAGCTTGAGTAAACCCTAACATAGCCCGCCCAAACTTTGAGCCAAATGAGCTGGGCTTTGAGCTACCCTGCCCAAATGACAGCCCTACCAAATGACTGGATCATCCATGTTAGACATGTTTTGGATCCGGATAATCCATGTACTCTACTGTACGAAATCTAGGCATGTTACGAGTTTTTCTTTTTTGGGTGGAGGGGGGGGGGGGCGGGGGACTAAATGTACATGGCAAAGATAATATTATACATTTAATACCTCTATGTATGTGTGTGTGTTCTCCTTTTTTCTTTTTCTTTTTTCAATTTCTTTTGGTGGAATCCCTTCTCTACATGTGAATTTGAAATCATAATATTCCAATATCCGATGATCTTAGAAAGGGGTGAATAGGATCAGGCCAATTCTTTAAACATATTTAACTATCTGGTCAACAGAATTATTTCAAATAAATAAATTAGTTGCATAAAGATAAATCATTCATACAAGTGGCAACTACAATCCTCATTATGAATACTATCATATATCACTATAATCCATCATGCACTATAGTGAACTATAATAGAGCGGGATACATACTGATAAATTCCCTAAAGGATATTAACATTTAATGCACAATGAACATATGTCAATAGAAGTATAAGCAACCACCACAAGGAACACACAAATTTATATTGGTTCGGCACTTCAAGCTTACGTCCACTCTCAAAGACTCCCTCAAGCCGCTTAATTTTTATTAATAGATATCCTAATCCATTATAGGAGAAATTAAATAATTTGGAGTTCACTTACAAGCTCAGTGAGAATCCACTTGCCTTATAAGTGTGTATCCAATGACTCCAATGAATGTGCTCCATCCAATAGCTCTAATGGACACTTGAGAATCTGCACTTGGCTCTGGAAAGTGGTATGTGAATCCACCTCTAATGACTTTGGTGAAAGCTGCAAGTTCAATTGAAGTTGTCGAACTCCTTCTGTAGTTGACTATCTCTTAATTTGTAGGCTAACTTGGCTATGGTGCACACTATTTTTTGGAAAGACAATGTTTAACTATGGTTTTAGCTCTCCAAGCTTTCAAAATGTTTAACTATGAGGTTGATAAGCTTTCTAGGACAATCAAGGTAAGGATTTAACTATAAGAAAAACCTATGGTTGTTCTCAAAACACTATTCAAAAGATTTACAAGTAAAAAGCTCAAAAACAATGATTTTCAAGTATGAATCAATGTATGTTTTACTTAGGAAACATTAAGGTTTGTTCCATATTTATAAACGAGAAAAATATGCTCAAAATAACCCCTAACATCTCTTTTCCAATGGTAAAAAAATGTAGCCATTTAGAAGAGTTCAAAATTGATTTTTTTTTCAATTATTACGATTTGAATCAATACAAAATATTTTGGATCGGTTCAGCTTATTTCTATCAACTCTGGGCACTTGAGAGCATTTCGATCGGTCCTTTAATAGTTAACTCCTAACTATTAAAAAGGACATCAACAAAACTTTACCTCTAGTGTCTCCGGTAGAGGTGACTCTACACTTGGTGTCTCCAACAAGTGCACACGAGTCCGGTGTCTCCAACAGACTCCCAATCTTGCTCTTGATATCTTCGATGGAAGCTTTACCATCCTGTGTCTCTGACGGACATACTCAAGTGATGGAAATGAGATAAATGATAGTGGTGCTTAGCCTCTTGAAGGCATATGTGACTATGATCTTCACACTCAGTGTAGAGAGCTTTCTTTAAGATTTTTCAAGTACGGTTCTTGCTCTCTAATGCTCCTTGATAGAGTCAAAGGCTATTCTTCAAGTCTTGGATGATAATTTTATCAAGCTTTTTGTTCTCAAGACTTTCTCACACTCCTCTTTTAGGATTTTCCTATCTTCACTGAATAACACCTCATGTGTAACACCAAATTTTGAGCTGTGTATGAGGCAAAATTTGTTGAACAAATTACCTAGCCATTTTAAAGGCTAATTTTATTATTTTTATGAATGGGGACTAAAACTCCAAGTCTGATAAACTTGACAATTAGAGTCGTTTAACATAGCCAACCTCTGATTATCTTTAAGTTACTTAGTAGGTATCATAAAATAGAGTTGCAATCATATAAAAGAAAAGAAGAAGGGAGAAGAAAATATGTTCTTTTAAGTATGTATATATGTGGACTACACTTTGTTCATTCACCAGCAAGTTTATCTATCCATAACTTGATTCATCCTCAAGCTCCCTATGATGTCTTCCTTAGAGAGATTGTAGAAGTATAATAGATGTACTCCCTCCTCTTTTGGAACAAAGGTAGCTTGTAAAACTTCAAGAGACGAATGCAGCTTGCCTAGTAATAAACCTTTTACTTCTTCAACTCTCTCGTTCTTCCTTGTAATTGTGTGTGTCTTTATCTTTGTAGCCATATTGATATTTATAGGCCTAAAAAGCAAGCTTAGTGAGGAGTCCTCGTTGAGGAAGAACTCTATCACGTTTCTATTGGAATAAGATTCTTCAAATCTTATCCCAAAGATTTAGATGATTCTTTTATGCAAGAATCCACATTTCTTCGTCTTCTGAGCAATTGGGGGACTCACAAGAGTCATGACTATCTAAAATAACCACCTCGGGAAGAGATAAAACCAAATTTTAGTTTATGGTTTTCACAGTACGTGAGTGTGAATAATGCATT
Organism: Platanus orientalis; assembly: GCA_025762735.1. Lineage (NCBI taxonomy): Eukaryota > Viridiplantae > Streptophyta > Magnoliopsida > Proteales > Platanaceae > Platanus > Platanus orientalis. The sequence goes on along the minus strand of JAOXJP010227877.1, from coordinate 3,257 downwards.
CACGCACACTTCTTGGGCGAGGATGAGTACACGAAGCCCTTTAATCTTGGGCAAATGAGAATCAAAATCTACATTCGCTGACATAAGTGTGGCGAGTGATATATCATTTTCACATTCGTACACACTTTTTGGTTTCTACAGTTACCCCCTCGAAAAATGCATTGCGAGTGTAGAAAGGAGACAATGCGTTTTTCTAGGCCAAAATAATGAATTTCAGTTATTTCTATCGATACACTTTCTTTATTTGTTTCCAGGACTTTCAAATTCTTTATATTTTGATAAATATACCCCCATGAGTATATAAATCCCATTTCCTTTCCTCAGCTCATTCATTCACTATAAAACTTCCTAAGTCATTCAGATTTTCTTTCTTAATTCGCAGTTCTTGAAAGCGTGAGTCTTCTTTACTTTCTTTTCTTTCTCTCTTTTGGGTGATTCTGAGATATGTTGTACCATGAAAGGATACCCATTTTCCTTCTCTTTTGATTTTTGATTTCTTTTCTTGTATAGGAGAGAAGACCTTTGTATAGCCAAGATAATTATCGACAAGTTTTAGAGAGGTTTCAGCATAGAGTTTCAAGACTGTTTACCTTTCTTCTCTGTCTTCCTAGCTCGGGGTGATCATCACCTTTGGCAGCTCATTCGCAGCCTCCTGGTTCATTTAATGACTTGTCTGCTTGAGTGGGCTGCGAATAACTCCTCACTTTAATTCGCTGGTCAAGTTTGAGACATTTCAGTGTGTACGAATGAGAATTTTAATCCTTATTCACCCACACTTTGTTCCATTCACGGGCTATCTTTCATACTGAAGAAAACTTTGTTTTTTCCATTCTTTTCAGGTAATGGGACCCAAGCAAAAGTCCTCAAGTACAAGTAGGGGTGAATCTTCTGCTCCTCCTGCTAACATCCATCGTAGGCAGATGAGACTTAGGTCTTGGACTAAACCAAGGCCAACTCCTACAACAAGACCAAGTCATAGTCCTGCAATAAGGGCATGCCGCCTTATTGATCCTATGCCAATTATAATTTACTCATCAAATTTTGAGGGCAATCATCCAGTGATTAACTTAACTGATTCTAAAGATAATTTCCCCATAATAGCACCTACCTCATCATCAAAAACTGAATCTTCTTTGGAACATAACCCGTTCCGGCTCTAAAGCCTATCCCAGCATTAGGTATTTATCTTTGATAAAATATTTAAACCATTATGTATCTTGACTTCCTCTCTCTTTTTATAGAGCTCTCTTTTGAGGATGAAGAAGTCCTTCCACCTTGGGATTACAATGAGGAGTTGGAAGGTTTTTGCGACAATGCGAAGCAAGCATGTGACGCTCGTCTCCACCTTCTACAGGATCTTACTGAGATGGAACCTAGAGTGATTGGATTGCCATGCACCCGATCTAGAGCTTTATCTTGCCTGAATGATGTGAAAATGTATCTAAAAAATGCAAGGATCAGGAGGACTGTAGAATCTCTCTTGAATTCTTTCACTCTTATAGCACAAGCTGTGGAGACTTTGAAACTGTCATAACCCACTCCCAATCTTGCAACCCTTATCAAGGAATCAAAAGCAAAGATAGTTGATTTGAATCGAGAGCATGCCAAAGCAACTCTTCTAGAGAGTTTTACGAGCACCGAGTTGGTAGCCTTGGCAGAATGCTTCCATTATGTTAAGGTGGAGCATTCTCGTCTCTAGAACCGAATGAATGCTTGTTATGCCATTCTGGAAGATAGTGAAGGTGTGACCAAGAATAAAGAACAACTGATCACTCGGGCCAAAGCCATCTTGGCTGCATGGCAGGAAAGTGGTAGTGATGAAACCTATCCTGAAGAAGTGGTTAATTGAGCTGATGCTAATGTTGTCCTTCAGCAATAAACTCCTCTTTCTCATGAACTCTGAAACAAGCTTAAAGCTTTCATATGATTTTCTTTATTTGTGGAAGATGTGTTTTTTCTTCTGATCTTTCTCATGAATGGACATGTAATCCCCCCTTTTTTAGTCTTATCAATGAATCATCTTTTCTTTTTATGTCTCCATCCCATCTTGCTTACTCTATTTAAAGAAGCATAATTGTTGCTAAATCCTTCTGAACTAAGCAAGGTGGTTGTATGTGAATGTTGTGTACTTCACTTTACAAATTTCAAGTTTGACTATTCTCATATATTCAGAAGCCACCAGTTTTACTCCTTAGAGATTGGATACTTTCCCAAGAATAAGCTAGAATCCCGACCACTTTGTTTTTTGTGATCTTTAGGAAAACTTCGAATCTTAGTGCTAGGGAATGATAATTATATTTCTCATTCTCCATGAAGGTCCTAGTGAATGAATTCTAAATTCATCACTTGTGCACAAAACATGTGGGTGAATGGAATTATAATTTCTTATTCACGCACCCTCATTTAGAGATACGTTCTTCGAGGAGTAATGATAGCTGACGGTGCATGTCACTTCAGTTGCCTTCCTTGGTGAATGAAAGGATGCTCTTGTCCTTGTCAACAGGCATGCTCTTTCAAATTCTTCATGGTCTAACCCTATTACCCCCACAGTTATAAAAAGATTTTCCTTCATCTTCCTCAACCATTTGAGAGAAAAATTGACATCCGCAATTACCGAATGCACGAAGTTTTCAACCTTTACCTCTTTCGCACTAAATCCTTGATTTCAAGCCTCCTAACATTACTTTTTGTCCTGGTGAACATACCAAAGCCATTTTCTCATTTCAAACTATGGGAAATCCCTCTACGTGAAATTTTCCCTTTCTTAAACTCAAAACCCTTCTTTTTCATTTTAGGTGAGTCTTTTAGCACATCAAATGCTAATTTCATTTGGATAGATAACTTATCCTCAAGAATACAGTCATTTTGATATAGGTTTTGAAGATTTTGGCTCAGTTTTAAGTGTTTTAGCCTTCAAGGCACTTCCAGAATTCTGGTCTTCATTTATGGCGAGGATTGGGTTTTCGACAACCATTTACTGCTTTGGAGCTAGCTTGAATGGTTGTGAAACAATCTCCCTATGTTTAATTATATGTTGAGGCACCTCCATTTGCACTCTCCTCGTTCATCGAGATGTTGGGCGTGAATGTATAATCCTTTTTTCATTCGACCACATGTGTGCTATCAAAATTCACATGATTGTGCATGAATGTGAATGTCGTATCTTATTCATGCACAAAAATGCTCATACATGCTAGTACTTGAACTTTCTTTATTTGACTTCTAATTTCCATTTTCTTTTCTTTGTAGAGTAATGG
>JAOXJP010227876.1:0-11224 GCA_025762735.1 Platanus orientalis | reverse complement strand
ACCTTAGAAATGCTACAAAGATCTTCATATCACTCATCCATGGTCTGGGAAGGTCCTAAGACCTTTAGAACCCTTCCTTGGACCCTTGATTCACCTAGAGTACTATACAATACCTTATTTACCTTGAGAGAGCTTGAAGTGGTGCATGAATCCTTCAGGAAGATTTACTGACTCTCGGATTGTCCTCTTGAGGCTTTCTTAGCACTTGATGATGTTCTTCATGATGCGTGAACCCAAGAACCTCCTAGACTCTAACATGACTTAACTCATTTCCTAGTTTATACACTGCATGTATTTTATAGTTCATGTAATTTACAACATATTACATTTACACAATTTATATGCCATGTCGTATGATTCCATTGAGTTTGTAGTAGGCACAAAATTTTTTTTTAACACTAAAATGTTATCATCCCTCACTCCTGCTTATTGTATGTTATCCTCTTCCCTTCATCTTTAACCTGAGAAACAAACTCAGATTAGTCAATGAAACCTACCTAAAAACGAAATTGAAGGAAAAACAAGAATGACCGCAAATTGTGGAGAGAGAGGGAGGGGCTGGGGGAGCAGGGAGTATCTACTCAATGGCTATATTCTGCCTTTTCCGACATTGTTCCAATTTCTTGTTCCAAAGACATAGGATTTTTACCGGATTTTGGCGAGAGCTATTCAAAGATGTAGGAAAACTAGAATTGGAAAGTTATCTTTTCCATGCTAATGTCCCAATTCTAACCAAATGCCCACCTCACTTGGATTTTGACCAATTTCGTACAGTTTTCCAATACTCAACTTTACTTTCCCTTATTTAATGTGCAACCAAGCATAGGCTTAGAGAACAAATATGTAAGGCTCTTGTGGTCTTTGTATATCTTAAACTTCTCCCTATACAGGTAATGCCTCTAAAATTTTAATGTAGAGACTACAACTACCAACTATAAGTCATGAGTTGGGTAATTCTATTCATGCCTCTTTAACTTTAGAAGCATAACCAACCACCCTACCGTGCTACATCAAGACACAACCCAAACCACTATTAGAAGCGTCACTGTAGATAATATAGCCCACACTACCTAATGGAATGGTAAGCATTGGTGTTGAAGTCAAACAAGTCTTTAGTTCCTGAAAACTATTCTTACACTTGTCATCCTATTCAAATTTGATATCTTTGCATATAATTCAAACCAATAGGGCTGCATAAGTAGAGAATCTCTCAATGAATTATTTGTAATAACTTGTCAAACCTAAAATCTTCTAATCTCAGTTATAATCTTCGGTCTTTCCCATTTCATCATAGCCTCAACTTTAGCAGAGTCAATAGATACACTGTCTCATGATATAATGTGCCCAAGGAAATCCACTTGTTACAGCCAAAATTCAGATTTAGTGAACTTGGCATACAATTAATTATCTCTTACAATTTACAAGGCTATTCTCAAATGTCTCTCATGCTCCTTAGAAGATGGGGAATAAATCAATAAAGATGATTACAAACTAATCCAAATATTTCCCCCAAACCCTGTTCTTTAAATCCATGAAAGTAGCTGGAGCATTAGTCAGTTCAAAAGACATGACTTTATACTCATAGTGACTATATCTAGTCCTGAATTCTGTCTTGGGAATGCTCTGATCCCTAATCCTCAATTGATAGTATGCAAACCTCAAATTAATCTTTGAAAACACTGTGATCCCTTCAACTAACCAAGCAGATCATCAATCATAGGCAACAAATATTTATTCTTCACTGTAACTTTGTTCAATTTACAGTAGTCTATACACATCCAAAGTGAACCATCCTTCTTTTTTTTACAAACAATATGGGTTCTCCTTAAGGAGACACAATGGGCCCAATTAACCCTTTTTCTAATAGTTCCTGCATCTATTCTTTCAACTCTTTAAGTTCTGTTGGCACTAACCCTATAAGGTGTTTTGGAAATAGGTGCAGTTATAGGCATAAGTTCTATGTGGCAAGGTGGTAATCCAAGTAACTCATCATGAAACACATCGGGTTATCTCTCTCACTACAAGAATACTCTCAAGCATCCTCTCCTCATCTACAACCATTGTAACTTGGGCCAAGAATCCCCCACATCCCTTCCTCAGAAGGTGACAAGCACTAGATGTAGAAATAATGGGAGTACCTTTGAACTGAAAAGGACTCACTCTTGGAATATTGAAATGAACCACCTTGTCATGATAGTCAAGGTTGGCATGGTATCTGGGCCAACCAATCAATGCCAAGTATGACATCAAAGCTTGTCATTGGCAATATGATCAATTCTACCAACAACTCATGCTCTCCTACCCCAACAATACATGCATCACATAACAACTTTGTTATAAAGGAATCCCCTATAGGTATGGAAACACATAATCTGTAGTTTAAAGACTGAGGTTATTATCCAATCAATGATGCAAACTAAATAGATATAAAAGAATGGGTGGAACCAGAATCCATAAGTACTCTAGCAAGAAACTAAAAGACATATAATATACCTTCCACCACAAACTTTGAAACGCTAGCATTTCCACGTGTAAGTACAAAAAATATACCCTAAATATTGGGCCTATGATTTCGTCACTGGTTCTGCGAAATCAAAGCAGTTCCCTAGGGTTTTTTTGGTCGCTTGCAGCTAGGTTGGATTGGGGGTTTCGGTCGACGAAGGGTTGAAATCCCCCTTCCATCCCCTTATTGTTGTTTTGTTTCTATTTTTTTAACTTAAAATACCCATGGAGAATTTGGCATATTACACGTAATTCTATTAATTGTTTCATTTTTTTAAAGTTTAATTGGTATTAGCATATCTCATTGTCTTGTCCTCTTTACCAAGGTTTACAGCCACCAATTTCCTTAGTTTTTCCCCCCATTTTTGTTTCCACATAGTCTCTTGTAAACAAGTTAAATGAATTGTCATTATTTTCATTGTATATTTCAATTTGTACTCTTACTTACCAAGGTCCATATGTTTCAAATCATTAGACAAATCCTATCAATTAAGACTAATGTCTTTATCAACATTCATTAATGGTGTAGGAATCATTGCCTACTACTTAATTATTACATTCACATACCGATTTAGTGCATCATTTACAAGTAGGGCTGTAAATATTTTGAATATGGAGCAGATATACCTAGATTTGTATTTGGTCCATTAGGAATATATATATATATATATATATATATATATATATATATATACATATGGAGCAGATACATGATGTATTTTTGAATTTGGTGTTTCTTTTTGGACACCTACCTTTTCATATGAACACTTTTTTTGAACGTTTTTAACCCCAAACACAACATGTGTCAGCTTATAATTCACCATAGAAAATACAAACACATTTTTATCACATAACATTTTCCTCCACACACAAAGAGAGAGAAATATTCATTAAAGCATCCACATCACATGACATTAATAATAATCTCATAATCCATTCAACTCTGCACATAGTCTGACATTTTTAACAACTATCTCAATTTAAACAAAAATTCTCCAAGTAACTTAACCATCCATAAACTAGCTATTATAACGCTTAAATAAGTAAGATCAATAATCCATGAACTTAAAAGAACTATCAACCAATCCTTTATCTTTAAATCAAATTTGAAATGACAAATCAGTTTTAGTTTTAAATAGACGGAACATAAACATAAAGAAAATTCTCCTTGCAACTCCATCACTACAACTTTAAGGGTATCTCCACTTTATCATCCTTCACTAAGACCTTATTCTGAAAAAAATTTGTTAATTAGGTGAGCTTGACTGGCTCATAACTAGTTATATAGAATATACAAAGAAGTATGAATTAAGTCAAGCACGAATAATTTAGAATACCATGCACTTTCTCATAAATCATAAATACAATTCAAAACATGTATTTTCATGACAAATCTAACATATAGGGACATTTTTCATAAAATATGAGATGGACACAATTAATAGCATGTCATAGACTGATTTTAAACAAAACTAAATGCAACTGAAATTTAAATCTTTCTTTTAAAACACATAGTTGAAAACCTGATTTTTTTTTTCTTATGTTCAAAACACTTAATACAAACTCACTTATAAATATTGTCTCTCTTAACACAGTCACACGTATGCTCCCATGTGCAGAAACCATCATATGGTCCTTAATGACAAAGCTCACTTAACATTGTCACATGTATTCTCATATGTGCGGATACCATCATACAATCCCTATTGGCGGCGCTCACTTAACATTATCACATGTACTCTCCCATGTGTTGATACCGTCATATAATCACTAATGGAGGAACTTACTTATCACTGTCACATGTACCATCCTATGCGTAGATTCACTTTTCACTTATCACTGTCACTCATACGATCTTGAGTGCAGATACCACCATCTAACCCTTAGTGGTGAGAGATTTGAGCACTTATCACTTATTCTCACATATGATCATGTGAGTAGATACCACCATTTAACTCATAGTAGTAAGGGATACGAACACTCATCACTAATTCTCACATATGTTCTTGTGAGTAGAGACCACTGTACAATTCCCATGATGGTGAGGGTACTTTTCACTTGTCTGATACTCACTTTATCATTTGGATGCATAGTTACATTTGAAATCACTAAGGAGAAAAATGTTCTTATCTTTCATGCATATACTTGTCAAAACAAAGCTAATCTCATTCAAAACAATTCATTCATTCTAGACCTACAAAATTCTTTGGGGCTACAATTCCATATAAAAGAGAACCCTCGGATATCATAAAAAAATTCATAGATGATTGATCTGCTTCTAAAAGACACATAGACGAGGGACTTTGAAAAGATGAGAACATTATTTATCATGTTAAAAAAAAAAGAATTATACTTAAAGAAGAATATCTCAAGCTTAAGGAAAGCATCAAAACAATAGTACTCTAAGAATCACAAGAACATAAAAGTCTTTACTTAAACCATAATGGATTTCAAATCAATTGTTTAGCAGTATCATCTTGAGAAGAAACCTCCAAGTCCATTTAGAAATCAAGAAGAAATCATTATATTTGGATTAGAATGACAACAAGACCTCAAATCCCTTATTTTCTATGGATCATATTGAGAAAACATGTCAATTCACTTAGGACAACACCCTAGACACAAATCCAAATTTTAAATCATTTATTCTAAGAACCCAAATGAGGAAAACAAGGTATATGTTGTATAATCACTTACAATTACAGATTTAATAGGAAATCTCTTATTCCTCTTCTTCTTGTGAATGACAAAGAATCAAATATTCACAAAACCTCTAAATCTCTCCTTCTAGAATGAAATAACATGATAAACTAAGTATAGATAGATTGGAATAGAGATCCTAAGCTAAATCTTGAATTACCAATAGGATTCCCAAAACTAAAAAGTTCTCTTGGCTTACCTTGGTGAATTGTGGGATTTTTCCCTCCCTCATCATTTCTTCTTGTACTCTTAGGTTAGATAAGTCTAAAACAAAACTCTAGAATCTTTTATAGATCTAAAATAGAGTTCCACATGAGTTGGAGTCTAAAATCGCACAAAATCACGAAAATAAATTTAATTTTTCCATAATCTCCTAGATGGATTAGTCCAATAAATTACAGACCTATTCAGGTTGGATTAGTCTGACAATTTTCGGATTGGTCCAGACCATTGTTGTCGCAGTCTGTGCATTCTTGAGATTACCTAGATTGGTACAATTTTTCTCGGATCGATCCAGTTTGTTGTTGGTGCACTTTGTGTATAGCAAAGAGCATCCAAATTGGTCCAAGGTAATTTGGATCGGTCCAAATTCTCCAGATTTGAAAATTTTGACTTTTTCCCCAGTTTCTTCACATTCAAATACTTGTACATGTATGCGGTCATATTCCACATAAGATTGGTCTCCCGAATATATGGGGGGTGTTACACCAAGTACATGAATAACTTTTTATTATTTATGCTTTCACTGATGCTCCTTTAATTAAGCTTCCTACCATTAAGATTTGACTATTTGCTTATATAGTGTAGTCTATGTATCAAGGCCTATAATGTTGAAATATTTTTAAAATATTTAAAAAAGGGAATCAAATCCCATGAAGAGAGAGAGAGTGGAAACCAAGGCACTCCCACTTTCCTCCTTTAGAGGAGATGTGTGAGAGTGGGCTAGGGTTGCCACACTCTCCTCTCTCTCTCACATTAAAGGGTTCCCTCTAAACCCTAATTCCTATCTCCCTCTTTATATATCTCATAAATCAAAAGAAAAGTGATTTTGTGAAAGAGATTTTTGGAGAGACTTTGGATGTGTGTTTTGGTGGTTACATTAGGGTTTTCTTTGATAAAAGAAGAGGAAGAAGAAAGATGTAGCTGTTTGTATTCTAGAGAGTTTTCTTTGACGAAGAAGAATGAGGAATTGTTGTGTTCATTATCTTCTTAGTCTCTCTTTTCTTTCTCTTTGTGCATGTGGTTTTAGAACTAGGCTCTCTTTTTTAAGAAGAACAAATTCGTGAATTCTGGCAATCAAGGCTCTTGTTTGGATCCACACTCTTCTTGAAAGAAATATCTCTTGATTTAACTAAGCATCATCATCTTGATATATATATATATATAGATAGATAGAGAGAGAGAGAGAGAGAGAGAGAGAGAGAGATTACCTTGTTTTCTTGAGAGAAAACTGCTATACATTGCCATTATGCTTCCTGATTTTCTGCAAAATTAAACCTTGAATTTGTGGCCTTTAAGAACAAAATTGAGGTTTCGTTTGTCTCTGTCAAAGAGTACAAATCGATAGAGAAACAAGAGTTCTACTCGAGTTAGATTGTATCCTAGATTAGCTTGACCATAATCTCTTACACGATATTGGGAGGTCTAGACTATCTTCAAGAAACGTGATAATGACACCTTCTATGCTTGGATGAATCGGAAAACTTAATATAAAATTAAAGAAAACAAAGAAAATCATAAAATTGCAACCTGTAGATTGAATCACGATTAAGAGTGCATATTGTGACTGAAAGCTGTTTCACGACTAGATAAAGTTTTGCGAGTGAACCTTATCTGTGATTAAGTTGTTACTCGTGACTGGTTTGTGATTCACAACTGATACTTATCTGTGATTGAATTTGAAAATAATTTTGTTTAATTATTCCATCATTGCAGAATTTCAATATAATATTGTAACATAGCTATTAATCTAAATCCATTGATCCAGAACCGGGAGATGTCATATGGAATATAATTGGCATGAATTTGAAATTTCATCCAACTCCCACCTATTTTATTCCATACGACGTCCCCGGAGGACTGGTGTCCTCCTAGACACCAAACTCTGGACAAAACGTTATTTAATACTACTACTACTACTACTACTAATAATAATAATACCAGTAAAATTATTTTTTAAAGCATTTTATGTATTTTTAATTTCTTTTAACGGTTAAGAAAAATTAAAAAATAATAAAAATGCAAGTCGATAATCTAATGGTGACAATGATGATAATGCAATCTTATGTGGGGCCCATCTAATGGCAAGTCTCTTCCTTACAAATGAGACTCGTGGGTAGGATTAGGACACCGGGTAGTCAACACCTAAGATTTACCCTTTTTTTTAATTAAAAAAAAAAAAAAAAAAAACCGTCTTCCACCTTACTTACCACATCCCAATGAAATTGTCAAATAAAGTGCCATTTTTTTTTAAATTTTATAAAAGGAAAGTACCATCTTATCCTTGAGTTTGTTTGTATGCTAATAATCTCCTTCCCCTCGGTTTCTTAGAAAAAATGATGGAGAAAGCTCACTGCACTTCTAAGCACAACAATCTTCTTGGATTCTTTCTTTCCATTTTTTTACCGTACGTGAAAGGGCATTTTAACACCAATACCAATAACAAGGGGGAAAAAAAAGTAATCCTTATTAGGACACGCACAGGCTTTGTTCCCAGTTAGTGACGGAGGTTGGTGACACACCACCAGAGTTCAGCACCAACCCTCTCACCTACCCAATGAGGAAACTGACCCTGCTCTTTCCTCGTCCTTGCTCGATATGACATTAGTTTTGTCCCAACTTCACCCCCGCACTGGATAACAGTGCATGCAAGCAGCCAATTCTGTCCTTTCACCGGTGGACCCTGCTTGATGCATACCACTCGATCGTACTGAACTATTATAGCAGTGAATTATAAGCTGTCACAGGTTGTGTTGGGGGTTAAAAACGTCCAAAAAATATTCAATAAAAATTGGGTGTTCAAAAAGACACCAAATTCAAAAACGCATCTGTCAATCAATGGAACTCCTACAGAGGCCTGTGTCAACACAGACAATCACTGTCATTCCTCCTGTTTGGACGACTACGGCATAGTCTTTCCAGAAGGTAGATTAGGGTCGAATTTCCTTGACAACTATTCATCCATGTGATGTTCGGCATGCTATAAATGCGGCAGTAAAGCAGAACCCAAAATGAACCTACCAAAACAAGTCTCTTTGGCTAAAGCTCTGATGCTTGGGTGGCTTTGGCATAGTCCTTTCGGGAGGGAGGGTAGGTGTTGAGTCCCCTTGGCAGCAATTCATTTATGTGCAATGTCGACACACTATAAGTGCCCTAAGTATTAGGTAGGACCACTTCAGGTTAGCTTAAGGTAGGACCGACATCAGGGCCAATACATCAACGCAAAAAAGTGAAAAGCATCCCCAAAAAGTGTGTAAGTCACTTTTCCGGCACTGATATTTCGGACCAAATGTCAATTCTACCTTAAGCTCACTTTAAGAGTTGCATCAGTCAAGTGAGGTCCAAATGACCTTATCCAAAAAGATTTATAAAAAAAAAAATCTCTTTTTAAGGTATGAGGATTCAAACCTTATAGCCTTAGAAGGAATATCCAAGAGCTTCTTCCCACTTGCTATGTGACTGCAGGACCTACCATGGCACGGCTTCAAGACCATTAGACAATTATTATTATATAACAAACGTATTCACTTTGTGCCATTCAGACCATCAGATTGGAATCTATGTTTTGGTGGGTCCCCGTTGCTGCTTTCAATCCAAGGGTTTTTGTGGGTAGCAGCCTCGCGTGGGGCCAGCCCATTGTTCCATTTATTTTTTAACCTTTCCACATGAGCAGGTGTTTGTAAATCTAAGACCATACAACTAATCAACACTATGAACTGTTGTAACGAATATATCAATTTCATAAGAATGAAAGCACACATGGAGATTAAGCATTGACAGATAACTCTAGCAGGAGTTTACATGATCTAACCACTTTTTTTAGCTCCACTTGAGCCTGCTTATTGCTACATCATAGTATGGAACTCGCAACATAAATGGGATAGGTAGATATCGTCATACAATGTGAGATGCTGCCAGATGGGATTAAACCTATGACCTCTTTGAAGACGAATCTTTTTTACAATTCATGCATGACATACATCAAGTGAATTTTAAGGCATTACAATACCAAACCCTTTAGAACTAGAACCAACTTCATTTAAAAGAAATTGAAAGTCTAAGGAACTGTTTTAACCATTCAGTGCATCAAAAGGGTTTGATTGAAAGCTTGAAAATATGTTATGAATCTTCAATTCATGACTACTACATTCAAACCAATAGAACAAAATACAGACATACTAAAAAATTGGGCCATGATGTTGAAATATTTCAACATTTAGAGGACTTGTGAGTGCCCTGGGAGTCTGTAAGCCACAAGGAACAGTGAATAGCAACTAATCAATCCCACTTGCTGAAATTTCAAAAATGTGTGAGAGTGGGTTAGGGTTTCCACCCACGATTTTTTCTCTACAAAACTGGATGTGCATGAGAGACTTTCAAAGAACAAAGAGAAAGAGAGAATAGAGAATGACTGTAGCTTTGTGATTTCTAGAGCCATCTTGGAAGGACTCACTCAACAGCCATGAACAACATCTTCTTCAACTCTCTCTCTTTTTTAGCTATTCCTTGAGTGGTTCTTGAATTCAACTCTCTTACTTAGGAAGATACAGCCATGAGTTCTTTAATCCTATGTTCTTTTGAATCTGCACTCACTATCGAGAGAGATCACCTTGATTCATCTGAGTATCATCCTCTTGAGATTTTGTATTCTCCTTTTAGGGAACTTTAAATAATCTCTTGAATGACTTTTAATTTGAGAAACATAATTATTGTCTTGTTATATTACTAGATTTTTTAAAAAACTAAAATTATGACTTTTGGGCTTTAAAGAAACAACAATGATTATTCGTCTTTGTCGAAGAGTGCAAATCCATAGAGAGACAAGGGTTCTACCTAAGCTAGATTGTATCTCAGAGTTAGCTTGACCACAATCATTTGAACGTTGTTGGGAGGCCTCGACTATCTTCGAGAAACATGAGAATGACACCTTCTATGCTTGGATGAATCGGTTAACACAATCAAAAAATTGAAGAAGACAAGAAATCTTGAAAAAAATCATAATTTTGTAACTTGTTGATTGCATCACGATTGAATAAGTTGACTGTGACTAACTAGCGTATTGAGATTGAAGTGAAGTCCGCAACTGACCAAAGGCCCGCAACTGATAAGCTCATTCACGATTGAACTTCGCTTTGCGACTGAACTAAATTTGACAACTAATTATGTTCTCCAACTATTCCTCCATTCGTGACTAAGCAAAATTATTATCACATTGCTTCATTCTTATTTTATTCCCATCACTAGTCAACACCAAAGTTTGGTGTTGCTCCCTACACCAACGCTTCTTTTCAAGTTGAAAAAAAGCAAAGCAATCCCTAGTCACTTTGCTTAGTTCATCCTCTAACCGTCGAATTGAGCTAAAGTCAAATTTTCGATCCTTTGTTCACATATTTCTTTTTCATTAATTTTTATCATTTATCATATTTATCCTTTTATTTCTCTTTCTTTATTGATTTTTATTTTCTTCCCATTTTCTTTTCTTTTCCTCCTTTTCCTTTTCTTTTATTTTCTCCTTTCTTTCTTTTCTTTACCTTTCTTCTTTCTTCTTTTGCTTTTATCCTCGTCCACATTACCCACTCCCCATTAGCCCCTTTCTTCTTTGATGTCCACAACCCTCCCTCTCTCCTCACGATCTATGCCCCCATCTCCAACCTCTTCTAGTTCCTCATGTCTCCCTCTCCCTCATGACTTGTCTGTGCCCCTCTCCCTCATGCCTCTCTCTACATGCCCAACTCCCACCTCTCTCTCTCTCTCTCTCTCTCTATATATATATATATCTATATATATATATATATATATATCT